>JACXSJ010001121.1:0-58290 GCA_014851325.1 Pentalonia nigronervosa
TACTTATTCATTTTGATTATGTTAAAATCATTATACTAATTATTACGATTATTACAATATTAGCATGAAGTAATTAAGTAGCATGGGCGAGTTCTCAGGTTGTATTTTACTGGGGTCTGGGCTCTGGGGACCCACCTACCCCTTTTTCAAGGCAGTTCAATTGAACTACCTGAAGTACCTATTCGGCGCCATTGGTTATAACAACTATAATTGCATAATCGTATAATTTAAATTAATTTAAAAACTATTTTCCTTGTTTTTATGATGTACTTGTATAACACTGATTCTGTTTTCATGTTGTTTACCACACCCTTTTAAATATTTAAAATAGACCTCAACCAATCATTAATTCGTTGCATACTTAGAAAACTGTGTTCACATGTTACAGAATTTATTGGAATTCTAATTGCAATTTTAACTTGTTAAAATTAAGAAAATTTTCTTTAAATAGTTTTTTTTAATAAAAAAAAGTCAAATAAAAAAAAATTCTATATAAAATAAATAAACCGCTGTTTTCTCGTACTATTTTTGGTGTTTTATAACAGAAGCCAGGGGTGCTGAAACACCCTGAAGCACCCCCTAGTTCCGCTTATGAATATCTCCGTGGAAATATAGTCGTTTATTATTATTTATTGAATTGTTATACGTCATAGGTGTTATATGTTATGTTGTTACGTCTAGGTGATCGACAGCGATTAGAAAAAAGTGGCAAGTTTACTTTTGTTATTTTATAAAATATTTATTATAAAAACAATTAATTATATTTAATTTATAAAAACAATTGTATTTCTAAAATCAATGCTCTTGTAATAGGGTTTGGTCTCGTTTCAGAGGCGGGAAAGTTTTTAAAAACCATGTTCGAATATCGTCTAGTTGTCTGTCATTATCGATGTAAATCAATAATACAGATATAAAAACATATATTTCATATCTGTGACCGATCATCGATACCCAATTACCCGAACGAACCAACGTGCTTGATGTCTGGATAATGGATACGGTCACCCAGTCCCTTACTGATGATTTTTTTAAGTAAAAATGAGTGGAAAGCCGTGTTTGGGTATCCTGGCATGGGGTTTTATCTATTCCGCCGTTTTAATATCAGTTACGCAGGATATTTGTTTATGTTGATTCCGCCGACTATTATTAACAACAATCTATGTACCATATTAAAATAAGAATTTTTTTTTTTTTAATGAACAGTATCCGCATAGCAGTACGGTTTACCTACAGTAAAACAGTAGGAGATATTCCTGGTACAAAAATTATTTCCAAGAACTTTGCAGTTACATCAAAACAAACACTGTTGTATATTGATGACATCGCAGTATTTTGCCTCTGGATCTTCTCTAGTTGTGTGTGGTGATTTTGTAGATGTACATTATTCAACTGCTTAAAGAAGCATAGGCACATAGCAAAAGTAAAAGTATCAAGAGTAGTGGCGTGCTCAGGGGGGATTAGGGGTTATATCCCCCCCGTTGTTTTTTTTTCCGACTTACATAAAACAACTTATTTACTCATTACTTAATACTTTTTAATAGTTATTAGCAAAAAGTTATTACTTATAACAATAAACTTTCACTATACAGAGTAGTAAATACAGACGATAATATAATAAATTCTTACTCTGCGATAGTATGTATATAATTATTTGTATTCGCAGATCACGTACACAGGCTATAGGGTATCAACTATCAATACAACTGTGTGCTATCACTTATCACTTATCAGTCATCAGCTCACAGCTGCATTAAACTGTTGTCCAATCGCCAAAATCCTGAATGAAATTATGAAAATAAATACAACTGTAATCCAAAACTATAAACCAAATCAAATTCAGTGATAATATTTTCTACACAAATGTTTTTTTTAATTGTTTTAAGGATTATTTAATTATTTTTATTGTTATAATGGCTAAACGTGACATAATCATAACTTTATTTTTTTTTCTAAAAAAAAACTTAAAGTTGAATAAGTAATATTGTTTCTAAGTATTTTATTTTTTTTAAAAAATGCAATCATTTTTTCAGTTTTTTGTGTTATGTTAATTGAACAATTTAGTATTAGTGTGTTATAATTTAAATTTATTTTAATTATAGAACAATTTACAAATGTACACAATTATAAGCTAAAAACGATTTTGGAAATCTTGAAATATAAACATTTCATTTTTTGGTATTACCATGACAATTCATTAAAATGTATTATTATTTATAACATCCCCCCCCCCCCATTGAAAATTCCTGGGCATGCCACTGACCAAGAGTTATAGTTAGATTAAGTTTACAATATATTAGGTTCCCAGAAACAACCCAAGACATCTTAGTACAATAAATTGTATTTATATTAAAATAAGATCACCTAGAGGAAATAATGTAGAAATGTGAAATTCTGGTATGTTGAATCATCGATTTCCAATTTTATCTATTGAAGTGAATATTAACATCTATTAAAAAAATTGAGACTGTCATAATGCCATCTTCAATGTTACATAACATTGCTAATGATTTAAACGAAATAGGTAGTGCCAAATGTAAGAGTTGAGCTTAAAAACCACATAAACTTAGAACATTTTGAAGAAGTGACAATGGTATAAGATCGTCAATGATGTGCAAATGAGATATCACAAACTACTTTGTAGTTAATTTTACATTTTACTGAATTTGTCAAATATAGTTAAATTTTAAATGATATACTTTGGAGTGTACATACAAATATATTTGTGAGTTGTGGGTACTCATAAACCTAACTTAACCTTATCCCCTCCTCCAAGCATCTTCCGAAATTTAATTTTTTTTAAATTCATACTTCCCCTTCCCCAACGAAAATAAATCCCGGTTGCGCCACCGTGGCTGTCTATCCGATACAGAGGTTGATCAATTGCCTCTAGGACGATAACGATTCACCAATGTATGGAAAATCTTATAGGAAAATGAAGGAGTTAAACGTGGCTATGATAAGGAAATTGGCAGTTTTAGAGGGTAATATAATTATTTTATACGATTAGATCATATTATATCGTGTATTATGTTTATTGATTGCAAAAATATAACGTGTCTTCACTAATCGGTTTTATACAGAATCGAGGAAACGTGACACGGAAAAGTATCTGGCTTAGGATTGAAAGGTATTTACTACTTACTATATGTCTTAATGGACAGTATCATCTGATACATAATATTTTTTTTGATATCAGTTGCTTGAGTGCGAAAAATGTTTTCTGACAAACTTGTCACAACCTTCACAAGTTCAGACACCGGATGAACCTTTGGCTATCTGAATTGCAGCAGAGATTGAGAGAAAAAGTGAATCATTTATCAGACGACAAGTCTTCTATGGATACGTACGGCGACGAAATAAAGAGGATTTCATCGAGCGTAGAAACGATTAAATGTTCATATGACGCGCTGAACACATTCATACAAGGCTTGAAAAACGTTTTCATCACAAACACGTATGAATACGAATACAAAAAAATACAAATACGTTACCCGAAAAACGGGTATATTATACGTTACCCGTTTTTCGTTTGTTTAGAAAATTATACGTCTTCATAACATTCGCGTTAATTATTTTTACTAATAAACACGTTTTTTGTGCAGGAGGAGTAATGAAGAATTTCCTGCATATGATTAGAATGGAACATACTATACCCGACATTTTTTACAACTCCCGTTGCTCATCTGGGACCTGTAGCTAAACCGACAAGCCTGGCTCAAGCATCACCCATGAACGGTGTACTTCCGCTATCGCCACCAGCACCCTATATCACTATAGGGTCCGTGTTAGTTCGTGGAGCAAGTGCGTCGCAGAAGACGCTGCCGCCGAGCGGCTCTCCTCCGGCAAACACTGCAAAAACATATATTCGTATCCCTATTACAACAGAAATATTCAAATCTAAATTATAATTTATAATAATTACCTAAGTAGGTACTTTAAAATTGATATATATTAATATTTAACATTAACCTACCATTTAAACATTTTTGAAATTTTTTAATTTGTAAAGCTTATTCCTGATAAATATTAACAAAAATGTTATTCACCAAAAACCTTGAAAACGTAATACAAGCTTCTCATTATGTATAATAGGTGTATTGTGAGTTTCTACACATAATGCAATTATCAAACTATTTCAACTAAATTTTAACTATTATTATCATGAATCTAATTGCACCATTATACGATACCCCAGTATTGAGTATAAGACATGAATAACAATCATAGGTATATGATAATATACCTCTTATAATAGTATAATATACACCATGTTTTGGTAAAAATATATTCAACCTACTTTATATAAGATAACTAATAATAAAAAATAATTAAAATACGAAGAATTTTTAAAAATTTCGAATTTAAAATAAAATTATAACAGGAATGTTCAATATTAATCAATTGAAAAAAATTAAAAATATTTCTATGCTCAAAAATATTATAATTGTTGTTTTTTTACCGGATATATAAGAATACCCACATGTACCTATATATAACTCTATTTATTTAGGAATATTATATTATTGTTCTACGACCTAGGCAAGGCGAGACGACGACGACGTTTGTGTTGCTCATGTGAATGCATTTTGCATGAAAAAATATAAAATGAAACTTTCGTAAACATTGACTGTTTCGACGAAACCTGTGTCGTACACACAATGCACCATCGCGCACGTGCAGGAGACGCTAAATTTTTAAAATGAAAATATTGTAATTTATAAAAAATAAAACCTATGTCCCCTGCAACGATTGCCAATACTAGCGTAAATGATAGGGATGATAAATGATAGATGTTTCTACGCCAATATGATAAATCTAAAGATATATAATAAACTATAGATAGTTAAGTTGGATTTTATATTGAAGTCGGATCGTTCAAATTAATGATAAAGACTATAATAATTAAATAATACTAAATATATAATATTAAATTTATTTTATTTAAATATTATCAATTATTTCGAATACGAGTATAAGATGGCAGTATTAAAAAGTAATAGATGAGGTATATAGACACTATATAGTAACATACTACCTAATTAATAATTGATAAGAGTAAGGAATTACAGTTTCGAAATTGTAAACTATTTTTTTTTAGAAGATATTGGCTGTAGTATTAACACAAAAGAACATAATATTTTTTATTTTTTGATAAAAAATATATTACGTTTTTAATAGCATTAAAAAAATATATTAAATTATATAAAATTTATAATACATTATAATTATTATATTTGACTGATCATAATTATTTTTCTTGCAATTTTGCGATAAGAATTCGAGTAGCTTGAGGATGTTGGTATGTTGTTATTGGCTCCGACTAAAAAACTTCTGAAAGGTGGTTGGAAATTCCTAATTCAATCGTCTCCTTCAAAGTATTTTATTATTTGTGCATAGAAGAGATAATATTAGGAACCATTTATAATGAACTATAAAAAATAAAATAATTGTGTATTATACACTTATCAATTTTACATCATAGGTATATTCTTTGAATAACTACAGTCTGCAACTATTGATTATACCAAGATTAAATTATATACAGATAACGTATTATTTATTTCATAATTAATAAATATATCAATATAATAATTAATAACCTATTACCTACCTATATATTTACCTTCATCTATACACAATACGTACATTTTTCCAACTTGCCGATATGGCAACACACTACTACACCAGGTAGAAGAATATATACATACAGAGTGATTCATCAAACATGCTCACCCAATTTTTTCCCTTAATAATGAATTTATTCAAATTTTAATTTTTAGAATTTTAAAATACACTCAAAGACCATATTTTCAAATTCCTGAATTTTTTTTTTGTACTACTTAAGGAGTGTCCTGTGGTGATATAAACGTCTGTTTTTAAAATGTGAACTCTCCCACTTTTACTGTAAATTCATAAGTGAATCATTTTTTTTTTGAAAAATGTAGATGTACCATATTCAAAATTCGAATGGGGAGGTTTCTTAATTATTAAAATGTTTGTATTACGGATAATAGTCCTTAAAACTGGTTTTACATAAATATAAAATAAACGTAAAATTGGATCTAGTATTTATTATACTTGGACCATTTTTACAAATTATTAATATAGATCATAAACCTTATAGATCTATGATATAGATAGATTAATATTAATAACTACAATTTTCAAATTACCATAGCCTCCATATCTTATAAACTTATAACTATAGACCTTTTATTCTTAGAATTCAAAGTTAAATAACTCAAACACTACTCGTACGAATTTTGATTTTGATACGTCAAAAATTTCAGAAAAATTATCTACTGTATAATTTATAATTGAATAAGGGTATTTTCGTTTGAAAACAAAAGTTCGTATCACCACAAGTTACTCCTTAAGCAGTACAAAAAATCTCAAGAATTTGAAAATACGGTCTTAAGTATATTTAAAAATTAAAAATCAGATTTTGAATTACTGCGATAAAAATAATTTATTATAATTATTAAATATTAAATATTTCTCCAACCATCTCACCTCTACTCTGATTTTACGACCTAAATATCTACAGGAAAAGTATAGTATCGTTCTCCCGTCTCTGATTTGGCCACACCCTACTTCCTTCTCATTCCTTCAAATTTTCATCAAACGACTCCCTTCTCTGTACACTCCACAATGACCCAATGGTTTGTGATATAACTCACCTCATATTCAACTGCCCCAGTCTATCAGTCTAACGTAACCACCTATTATCCCTCTTCAACAATTTCAACATCCCTTTTACCACCAAAAATATCCTCTCTTGCCAGCAAAAAAAATATCATTGATAATATATTGTTTTTTTTAACCATACAGGCTTTTTAATATAATTTCTTCTTGTCTTTTTTTTAAATAACTTATATTTTATTGCTCATATTTTGTTCTTTCTGTTAATATTTAACTGTCGAAACTAATTGTGAATAACAAAGTGAAAAAAAAATTCTCAAAAAAATAATTATTATATAATATTATGATTTAAATGATTTAATAATTATTGCAATCTTTGTTGTTGGATTATTAGGAATTTTGAACATTTGATAAGTAAATCTGGTTTCTGATATAATAAACCAATCTGATTAGTTCCACTTTCAGCCAACATTTTATTTCGATAGTTAACAATCGTGATTTCGATAATGAAGTGGCACAATCATGTTATAATTAACTTGGTTGTAGTACTATTTGAGTATAGGACACAGGTTTTTTATAGGTATATAAGTAAGATAAATCATTAGAGCCGACAGCCGTTTCTAGTGTGTGAAAAACAAGTTTACAAATAACAAAGACCTAGACTGACTTGTACCTAAATATTATTAGATACGATTTTAATGACTAATGTCTAGACTCAAGGCAATGTTTCTCAACCTTTTTTGTACGACGACAGCTTTATTTGCATCAATAAAAATGAAAACGCACTTAAAAAAATTAATAGATTTTTGAAAAAGTAACAATTATAAACCTATTTAAATTATTACTTAATCATTGCTATTTTATTACAATATAAATGAACACATTTTTTAATAAAACACATTGCAGTAATACGCAACACAATTTTTTTTATAGTGTCATACTGTCATGACACACCAGTTGAGAACCACTGCTCTAGAGCTTGGAAGCATGTAGGAGTTATATATTTTTCTATATTATGTGCTTTCGATTTATAGTAGTCCATGCTGAAAGCTAAAAACTCATTCTATATAATGACGAGATTAAAAACTAAAATTTAAAATGCTTATTTTTGCTACTTTTTATGAGCCTAACCTACAGTTGAGTCCCGTGGACGCTATTTCGTACAAAATTTGTACGAAAATTATCTATAAATTGAGAAAAAATAAATTAAAGAAATCATTTTCTTTTCATTGTACAGGCTATCAGAACATGATATTTCAAAAAATTTTAGTTAAATATCAAATGCTAAACAATTAATAATATAATAATAATTAATTAATTACATATGTATTTTATTGTTATTAAATTTGTCTTCTTCATTAATATTATTGTCAAAAATCGGTACCGATTACCGACGATCGACTAAATCACTGATTTAATTATGAATGATAGTGATTTCAAATGCAATTATCCTATTATTATTTTTTTTTTTTTGTATATGTTGTGTTTAATTCGTATCGTTAGGAATAAATAAGATAGCAATAGAAAAATCCAATATCAACAAGCCGTGTTATCGGACTCGATTAGGCATATTATATTATTATCGGAATTCAGTCATAAATAAAATTTCAAATCTGGAACACTGAACTGTATAACTTTGTTTTTTTACCAATTGCCGTATTTATTAAAGTAGGGTATAATACGCCATGAGTCACGACGACGTATTATTATTTTTGTCCAGCCAGTTTTTCATTACATTTCATTAGGTACATAATAAAATAGTTATTTTTAATAAAATAATAGGTATATAATATTTAATATTATTGATACTTACCAAGTACTAAGCTACCTAACTTGTAATTAATAAGTTGTATCAATTTTTATTTTATATTTTTGCATAATATTTACGTTTTATTTTTTATTTTCATGCATATTTTATAGAACTTTTGAGTCTTACTAATAAGAGTAATAAGTAATCACTAATGAAAAATAAAAACCTATATGAATAACATTTAAAAGGCAGTATAATACTTAGATAAGGTATAGTGATTTTGGTAGTGAGAAAAAAATTATTCCAGTATTATAATGTGTCTGAAAATCAAAATAAAATATTTTCAAAAATAATTTATATACTGTATAATATAACTAACCATTAACTATTTAATAATATTATAGCTTATATGATATAAATATGTTATGAGTCCAGTGGCATACGCAGAATTCGTTTATAGTGAGGGGGGATTTACCAAAATAATATATATAATAAATATTTTATAGGAGAAATCATTATACATGTTTTATTTATGGGGAGGGAGGAATCCATAAAACCCCTTAGTCGGTATGCCACTGGTTATGACAATAAATTACTAAATATAAACATGGTATTGCCAGGTCCCAATGTGTAATCCAACCTTTAATACCCGTGTCAGTCCACTTGACCACCCTTACAGGTTTAGCACAATAATAGTATCAATTCGTTTACTATACGTAATTTATAGATTATCAAATATGTGAAGATGCAACATTCACTTTTCGCTTTTAACGTATCTTCCCAATCAAACTCATTTACCAATTTGTCGTAAGGTCAAATCTATTCACACCTGTAATGTCCGCATATTCATCTCGTATAATTTATAAATCATAATTATCCAACAAACAAATATTAAATATTATACAATTGAGTAAAGAGGAAAAATCGAAATGATTATAAAAGTCATAACACATGTGAATATGTGACATATATAATTTGTAAACAGTAAACAGTATACAGAGTGTAACAGAAAGATCTGACAAATGAAAAATAAAAAATTAATACTATATATTAGTACACTATACTATATTATATATAGCACTATATATGGGTATACATATGTTAGTTACAAATGACAAAAATTATAAAAATGATATGGATAATGAATAATTTAAGATTTACTTAAGTAGTTATGTCTGAAAATTAAAATAGTATCTATTAATATAAATATTAAAAATGTGTAAAAATAAACTCAAATAAACGTTTTTATCATACAATTTTTTTCTAAAAATTAGTTTTACAAATTGGCATGTTTGAATTTTTTAAAAAAAATTAATAATTTTTAAATTTTTTATTTTTAATATTAAAAAATAAAATAAAAAATGTTACTGTATTGTAGATAAGTAGCGCGCTTGCTGCTTACCTACTCTTGTTATTTTTTCTGCCATCAATTTCTCATTAAACTACGAGTACATATGTATATACTCTATACACTTGGATACAATGGTTGTACCTACAATTGTAGCTCAAACCCGCAAGTTGCAACTAAATCCAAACGGTTATGAAATGAATTATTAGTCATTAATCAAATAAAGAGTTTTTTTGATTATAAATAAGATAGGTATAACTATACTGTTATAAACTATAGTGTTACACAAATATATATATATAATATATATCAATTGGAAATGTCGAACCTGAAATTATACTTTTATTTATTTTTTAAATTTATTCCTCAAGAAGATAATAGTCTCCATTGAACATGAATTTTAGTTTTAATATTTGACTTGCTCCACGTATAGCTGTCCTATAGCCTATATGTCATTTATAATAGGTACATAAAATAGATACAGCTATATCTCAGATTCAGAACTGTAACAAGTAAATTGACAATTGGCAACCCCGGACATACATTTGTATGCACACCCTTAGCTAATAGCTTCTAGGCCTTTATTTTCCAACTATTTTGATAAAAGCAATAAGCATAAACAATAAACATGACTTAAGAATTAAATACATCTAACCATAGAATAAATAATAACATTTTTTAACCTGAATAAGTGTATAATTTGTATTCTCATTAGGTAGTTATTTTTCACAAAAATTCTCATCACGAATCTTAATATTTATACATAAAGCAATACAAGCAAATAATTCTAACCATAGTTTATAGGGGCAAACAGCCTATATTTTTTAAGGGGACTAAGCCCCTTATAATATTTATTAAAAATGATATAGGTAAGCTAGTACTAAGTACCTTGATTAACTCTTGAATCGGGACACTTTGTAGAAATTTGACGGAACAAATTCCAAATTCCCCCCGAGCCCCCTCACATTTTTACGAAAATGACTAGCAAAACAAATACCTACTGTAGTACTACAATTCTATTACTATTTACTACTACTAAACAGGGTGATTTTGATCCAGTTTTCGTTAGAATTATAGGTCTATATAATATACCTAAATGGATACATTATAATTTAAAGTTGTTGACACTGTTACCATTTTTACCAACTGAATTGTATATTATTAATTACTTATTAGTAATTATCTAGTAATTACCTATATAGGGATTTATAATGACTATAATTTATAAGTATAATAGTACGAGCCAATAGCCACGCAGCCACACAATGAGATGTAATATATCTGTAGATACACTTTAAAATTACAGGAAATCATTTAAATATACAACTAAAGAAAATAAAATTTTTTTTTTATATTTATAATTTATACTAAAATGTAAATACCTACTATAAATACAATAATACATTATCATAATTAATTAACAACAAAACTAATTACTTTTACCAAAATTATTGATTATTACAAACATACAGAAATACATTTTATTATAATGCTTTCGTGTAAAATTTAAATGTGTACAAAATACTGTAAATATTGACTATTATAGTATAACCTTATTGTCTATATTGATAAGTTACTTACAGAGTAAAATTATTTAATTAGAAACTATAATTAGATTTTGAAAATATGATACATTGACAAAAATAATTAATAAGGATCTCTTTGGTGCCTCTTATTTATACAGTTAAACGCAGATTCAAAAATACAGATTGGATATAGGTTGTATCTTATAGGTTGATAATTAATAATGTTTATTATCTCTATTCTATGACTATTTACGTATTCAAAATATAAATGAAATATATAAAAATATGGTATATTTTGGTAAAATATTGAACGTTTATCGTTTATGGCGATGTCGATAAAGAAAAGTCGCTAAGGAACGGAATAAATAAAACATTTGAGAACTCGTCTGTCAGGCTATCTTAGATATAAGTTAAACCTATCCCTATATGAATTTCTCTAAGAGCCGTCAAAAAACAAAAGTAATAAGAATTAAACTTTAATTAACTTTTCCGCAGGCAGCAATAATTGGCTGTTAGAATACAATAACCGAAAAGTACCCATAAAATGAATTATAAATAAATAATTAGCTGCAGTCACGCCGTCGTCTCTTCCTCGTCTGTCGCTTATAATGCCGTTTTAATCGTGACAAAATATATATTTTGTCATGGTTGCAACTTGTAATAATGTAATGTTTATTTGACCGCTGGAGTACGATATTACAAGCAAAAAGTATCTACAAAATGAATTATAAAAAAATAACCGGCTGTAGCAGTCACGCCATCGCCTGTTGTGCTTATTTGGCGTCACCGCCGCCGTCACTGGCTCACTGCAATCGGTGAACCACCGACGGACATTATCAGTAAATCTCTTATCTACCCCATTTTCAATATTATTATTGTTAGTTATTATTGTGGAAATTTTTGCGTTGAAATTCTGTATAGTGTTTTATGTTTATCGTCGTTTCGTTTATCTGTAAAATGTCATCGTAATCGTTTTGTTTCAGACACTAAACATCTCTGACATTGTAAACCGTTTTTAAAAATGAAATTGACCGAACGTCAGGTCGTACGCCAATGGTGATGCTTTTACAACTCGCGGTCAATGTGGCTGTGAACTGCAAAACGCGACTTTCGACAACAAAATGGCATTAGTCATCCGGACAGCGCTGTTGGCGATCCCGCTTTTAACAGGTTTGCTGTATGTGGATTCACAGGACCTCAATCACCCAAAAGTGTGTATCCGTTTACCGTGTTGCAACTGGATATTGTGTAAAGTATTTATTTTGTTTTAGGATGACAAGAGTTTGGTCAAAGTTAATGTTTTACAGTATGAAGGAATCATATTTTTGTCCACGCTCGATGGTTCGTTCATTGCGGTTGACCAAAGGTCTGGCAAAACTTTGTGGAAATTCCACGATGGTATGATAGATCTTACACACGTCTGTTTGTACATTACTATATTATTACATTTTATTTTTGTTAGATCCGCCTGTCAAAGTTCCATCCAATATAAAAGATGCTCTCACGTGTGTATTTAATCATTCTGTTTTTTATGTTATAATTGCAGCTCAGTTATTCTAACAATAAACTATTATAATTATTATATAAATTATTTGTAGTATAAACATAGAACTCAAGAAAATAAAAATAAAAATAGTTTATACTTGTTACAGGCCATTGTTCTTGCCAGATCCCAGGGATGGTTCCTTATATTTACTACACAATAAGGATAAAGTAGGAATTAAGAAGCTGGATGTCACTATTCCTCAGTTAGTTGCTAACTCACCATGTAGAAGTTCAGATGGAATATTATTTTCTGGTAAATAGTCATATACTTAAACATATACTCTAAATAGAATTTATGTAATTATTTAAGAAACTCTTATAATTACTTGAAGGCAAAAAAATTGATAGTTGGTACTTTATTGATTGGATTACTGGTGAAAAACATCCGTTTCTGAATTTTGATAAACAACGTGAAATATGCACGGCGATTGCTTCAAAATCTATACTATTGAGTAAATCTGGTATGTATTATCATTGTTTTATAGGTACATTTAGTTAATTTTAATTTTTAATTTTTTAATAGAATATAGCGTCATAATGGTTGACAGTTTAAGTAGTGACCAACGACAATGGAATGTAACGTTTTTCAGTTACAACTCTAAAACTATGACCGATGAACAGAATTATAACCATGGTATTTAGTTTTAATAAATTATTTGTTAAATTTTAAATAATGTTATAATTATGTGTGTTAAATTGGTATGTTTTTTTTAATAGGTATGACATATTTTGCTGCTACTTCATCTGGTAATTTTGCAGTTTTTCTTAATCCAAAAGATAAATTTGAAAAATCTCCTCCGATTAATTATCATAATTTACTCTGGGAAAGAGAATTTGATTCACCTGTTATTGGAGTTTACCAGCATGATGGTGAGAGTCTTCTGTCATTACCATTAACAAATATAGCTAAAGACTCCATTAAGCATTTGATTTCAAACATTGCATTATCATCAAAAGATCCAAATTCAGTTAGTTATTTGTAAGTAATTTATAAATTATTTAATTTAAAAAATATCTATGCTTTTACAGATATCAATTTATAGATAGTTATATCTAATTTTATTTATCACTACAATTCACTAATATTACTAGTAATTGTAAATAATAATTTTAAATGTTGATAGTGCTGTTTAATAAAATATTTTAAATATCTGATTTATAGCCATACACTTTACATTGGTCATCACATTAATACAGGATTATATGCTTTACCAGCCATTGCAGACACAGGTGAAGTTAATCCATTAGTAGATAGAGGATTAATTGTTCTTTTGGACAAAACTTCTTTTTCGGTATTGCCATATTATAGTGGTAATGAGTATAACGTAGAACCTAAAAACGTTGAAAACCACACAATCTTATTGGGTAATGCAAACAAATAATTACTGTGTTGTACCAAATGTTACAACATAAATCATTTTTTTGTAGGGCACTACCAGCTGAATCAAGAATTAAATACAGGTATACCAAGAATAACGGGGAACACAGATTCAATAATTTACTATCACAATATGAGTGGATATAACTACAGTAGTAAACAAACAAGCACAATATCTACTCAAACTCCTCAATCTTTGGATTCGTGGCTAATTGTCCAAATACTTGGAGACAATGCTGGAATTAAATTATTCATGGTGGGGATAACACTGTTGATGAGTATAATGTTCTGGTATCTACGAAAAGAAGTAAGACAATTATTTCTGATCTCAATTTCACTTGTTTTGTTTAAACATTTAAACTTACTTTTAGGTGAAAGGTCTGAAGAATAAATCTAATAACAGTCATAACAGTTCTCATGGAAGTTCAAGAGGTTCAAATCATTCCAATAGTAGTTCATCTCAAACAGTTGAAGAATTACCTGATGGTAGTTTTTGTATTGGAAAAATTATGTTCCGTACAGATGCAATTTTAGGAAAAGGATGTGAAGGAACATCAGTATTTAAGTAATTATTTTATTATCGTATATTAAATTGTATTTTTTAACATGGATTAATATTTCTGTAGAGGAGAGTTTGAATGTAGGCCTGTAGCCGTTAAACGATTATTGCCAGAGTGCTTTATTGCTGGAGAAAGAGAAGTACATATTCTCCGTGAATCTGATTACCATCCTAACGTTGTTCGTTATTATTGTACAGAACAAGATAAACAATTTCGATATATCGCACTTGAATTATGTGCTGCAACTTTACAAGTGAGTATAAACATTTGTTTTTATACAGTCAATATCAAAAATCTTAAATGTTTTTACAGGACTATGTTGAAAAAAATGAATTAAGAAATGAAATAAGTCCAAAAGAAATTTTATCACAGTCAATTAAAGGTCTGCAGCACCTTCATTCACTTGGGATAGGTAATGTTTAAAATTACTATAATTGATTTATTATTATATTGTTATGATATTTAATATTAACCAATATAATTGAATAGTCCACAGAGACATAAAACCACATAATGTATTATTATCAATACCAATGCGTGGAAATGGTAGTTTTAGTAGCGTTCGAGCACTGATAAGTGATTTTGGCTTATGCAAACAATTACAGGGTGGAAAAATGTCTTTTTCAAAACGTTCAGGCATCACAGGAACTGATGGCTGGATAGCACCTGAAATGTTTGTTACTAATGCATCTGTAGTAAGGATATTTTACTTAGATATCTTATTGTACTATATACCTATTATTAACTAATTTTATTTTAAAGACTAAATCCATTGACATTTTTTCAATGGGCTGTTTATTTTACTACATTCTTAGTCAAGGAAAACATCCATTTGGTGATTCATTGTGGCGTCAAGCTAGAATATTAGATAAACGTCAAGCTCCTTGGTAATATGATAAATATTTGTAATTAAGTTATGTAATGCAAACTAACATATAATTATATAATTTAGTCTTAATGCATTAAATGAAAATGAAACTTGGAGACGTTTGATATCTTTGATGATAAGTCGAAACCCAGAAGATAGACCTACTGCTACAGCTGTTCGTTATTATCCAGCATTCTGGGACAGCTCAACATTGCTATCTTTTCTTCAGGTGTTTATTTATTTTTAACGTATATACATGCTAGGGAATTCTATGTATACAATTTTTTAGGATGTTAGCGATCGTGTGGAAAAAGAACATTCAATAAGCCCCGTGATGCTAGAACTTGAGAAAGGCGGTGATGGAGTTATTGGGCAAGATGGGTGGCATGATAAAATTGATCAAGAAATAACTTCAGAATTAAGAAAATATCGAACGTACAGAACTGGGAGCATTAGGGATTTGTTAAGAGCATTTCGAAATAAAGTAAGTCATATTGAGCAATGTACTACAATTTAACTAAAGTGTCAATATATTTTTTTATTCTCCCCACTATTTATTTACTTTTATGTTCTAGAAACATCATTTTCGAGAACTATCTCTAGATATTCAGAAGTTATTTGGTGATATTCCTGATACATTTTTAGAATATTGGACTACCAAATTTCCACTGTTGGTGTATCATACATGGACAGCTATGCAATGTTTATCAAATGAAATCACATTTGTTAAATACTATACTAGCTGTTACAGATTTCCACGTACAGAATTTTCTGATTTGCCTAACTGGCTATATGAAAATGAACAGCCTATCGCATTTAACAGCTTACAAAAAGTTCCTAGACGTCCAAATACAGGTACAAGTTGGCGATACAAAAAACGTGGAAAAACTGTTGAAACTTCTGAACAATAATATTACAATGTTTCAAAAAGGTAAAAAAAAAAAATTACATTTCCAATAGTTACAACTATTATAAGTACATATAAAATTATGAACAACAATAACAAAATAAAAATAATATTTTAATACTTATAACCATAATATAAAAAGTCTATGATTTTACATTTTTGAGTTCTTTGGAAACAATGTTTTTTTATGAGATCAGCTCCTTTCTCAGCTATCATTGCAACAACAGCGTTTATATTCCCGCTTGGCATGGAAGGCATTATTGATGCATCAATCACATACAATTTATTCAATTTATGCACTCTAAAACATAAATACAAATAATTAAGTATAAAAATTATTAAAAATATTAAAAAGTTATTTTAATTATTATTTATATTGAGTGGGTAAACTTCCTACCTCAATGAATGATCCACTACACTTTTATTATGGATACTTCCCATTTTACATGTTCCAACAGGATGATAAGAAGTTAACGTCATATGTCTAATGTAACATTCCCAATAATTGTCTGATCCAAAGTTATATTTTTCACAACCAGGAAAATGTTTTGTGTTAAACATAGCGCCAAGTTTTGATAATGTTTTGGTTTCTGCAAATTTGTTCACCAATTTCATCCCTTGAACCAATACATTGACATCATGTGATTTTTGTAAATAATTTGGTTGAATGACAATTTCATGATTAATGTCTAACTTCACATATCCACTGCTTTGGGGATGCAATAGCACTGGTGCTAATGAAATGACCTGTCTTCCCACAAGTGGTTGAAAATATTCATTCCAAATCTTACATTATACAATACATTCAATATTTTAGTTAGACCTGTTTAATTTTTTGGAATATTTATAGTTTTATACTTGCCTTATTTTTTAAATTCAAATAGTTGAAGTATGCTGCTCCTGCATCAGATGATATCCCATAAGGTAAAAGCATAAATTGTAAATCTGGGGATGATACAGAATAGTTTTTTTTATCTAATGGTAGTTTTAATAAACCAACGGCTTCACATCCTGGATGCGTCCATGTGCCTAAAATTTAATTATTTATCAAATAAAATTGAAAATTAACTACTTAGATATTTTACCAGTTCCTCTGAGAAAGTATTTGTAAATGTTAATTGGAGATATAAAATCTTTAAAAGTTAAGTCCAATGATTTTTCTAAAGTTATCATGTCCAATCCTGTAATTATATGATCTTGTAAGTTTTCTCCTACTGCCAAATCCATAATCACAGGAATCTTAAAGTTACAATATTATTTAACAACAAAATTAAAAAAAAAAATATATATATATATATTCACTTTTAATGGTTTAAGTTGGTGTGCTGGTCCAATACCACTCAATAAAAGTATTTTTGCTGTATTCAATGTTCCTGCAGACATGACAACAGACTTCAATGCATATACTTTAGAAACTTTGTCAAATCTGTTGTACATAACTCCATTTGCTTCGTAATTATGTTTAAACAACACCTACTTTAATGAAATAATAATAATTTATCAAATAATTTTATAATATAAAACTGTTACTCAAATATTTTATGCTATAATCACCTTTTTAACTAAAGCATTTGTGAGCACAGTTAAATTTTTTTTTTTTCTTGATTTTAAGTATAGATGTTCAGCGCTTAATCTAGCCCCTGTTCTTATTGACACTGGTGCCAACGAGAAACTACCCCCATCTCGTCTAGAAATTTGGAAACTGTTGTTGTTCATATCTAATGAAGTATTAAAGTCCAACTCATTGGCCGCTTCAAGTATAGCTGTTGCAATTGGTGTCATGTGTGTTGGTTGATGACTGAAGAAATTTTTTTTATTGGGTGATCCTGGTTGTAAGGTTATTATTTTTAATGGTTTTATATTTTTATTATTTATGTTGTGGAATTTTTTTCATTTGTACATTAATGTTTGTAAAAAATCAAGACACATAGTGATAAGTATCTATAATTCTTACTGTTATATATATTTTTTAACATAAACATACGTACTATTATATGCATCAGCTTTTTCATATTTATTGAAGTAGTAAAGAACATCCTCTTGAGTCCAATCTTGTTCAAATTGCCATGATAAAAAATCGGTAGAAATATGTCCTCTTAAATGAATATTGAAATTGATACGACTGCTGCCCCCTAAGACTTTTCCTGCGGGCCATTGACTAGACTGAAAACAGAATCATAAATGACTTGTAGTTTGTATAATGTGTATAAATATAATAATTAAATTTATTATATGTCCAAAAAAATTTAATTTTATATTAATTTATTACGCATTTAATACATTATTTTTCATTGCGAGACAAGCATCATACTGTGATTCTGTTTGGTGTTGCCAATCAATTGGTGATTTTTGGAACATTGGTGTAGCAAGAGGTATATCATGTAATAATGATACTTTGGGTCCAGCTTCTATTAATAAAACAGTATGTGCTTCGTTTTCTGCTAATCGTGAAGCTACAGCAATACCTGCCGTCCCTCCGCCTACTAAAAATATATATTATGGCAAATTAAAATATGGAATATAATTAAAATTTTTAATACATAAAAAATTATTATTGGAAAGAAATGCAATTTTCATAAGTACGTATTAGTAAAGGTCAATAATTGAAAGATCTGGTGCAAGAACCAGGTATCTCCACTTTTTGAAATTGTTCAGAAGAAACAAATAACCAAATTATTTGATTTCTAAAAAAATATTGTAAAAACATATTTGAATTCTCCAAATGAAAAACTACTTATTCATGTATACATATTTACATTTTAGATTATTTTAAGTCTATTATTTAATTAGTAAAAATAAAAAACACGGAGCTACTTGATTATTGCTGAAATGACATTTTTTTAAAAATATTTTTTTTTTTAACAACAATTTAAGGTAAAAATATAATCACAAATAATACAAAACTGTGTAACATTTTTATAGTTTTACAATGTATTATAAACTATGTTTTATAACATAGTATAAAGAAAAACAAGAACTTCTCGATTTATAATAATAAATTAACTAAAAATTATGAAGATATCTACATATTGCACCGAACACTGTAACCAGGCATTTCCATATGTATATCAGCTTATCTAATAAACAGATATACCTCGTTATTGCACCTAAATGTCAACAAAATTATTCTTTATCAGAAAATGCAAAAACATGTATTTAAAAAAAACTGAAGACACCCAGTTCTTATACTGGACCCTTCAATTATAATTGGTTTACAATCTGTTCAATGTTCACACTAAGAGCTAATGTAACTTTTAAAATAAAGCAAAATTAATGTAAGTTGAATGTTGAAATACACCATTAATGTAATAATAATTATTTAGGTATAATAATAAAACTAACATTGGATATTTGAATATTTTATTAACTAGCCAATAATTATAATGCTGCTGATGCAATGGAAATTCAGATAGTAGTATTGATGTCTGTATAATACTTAAATATAATTCTATAGACCAATAATGTGTGTGCGATGTGCTATGTGGTATGTACTAAGAATTACCTAATATCAGTAGTATAGCCAGAATTTTGTTTTGGAGGAGGGCTGATAATGTATTATATGGTACCATTGGCATGCTAGTGGTATGCAAAGAACATTTTGCATAAATAAAAAAAATTAGAATTAATATTTAATATTAATATTAAATGGTTAGGTTTTAATATTTACTTATGATGTTATAGAAATTGGGATATTTCTTAGCTTGCGATGGCAATATACAAATATTTTAACATTATTTACAAAGTATATAAAAATAATATCAAGATATTTACAATACGAGATGCAAAAATAATATTTATCTAATAGTCTAACAACTAAAGGCATAATGTTTTATTCCTATTATTATGTGTAAAGACAAGTGTTATGTATATAAGATATCGATGTGATAAATGTATTTGAAATAAAAACAGTTTTCTATAGAAAATCATAGTGGTAGATAATTGCCAACTGTCAGGTGAAATTTGTTAAACACTATATTATAATACTTGCTGGCAAACATCTTCAAACACCTCATTGAGTAATTTGTTTTAAACATAATCTGTCTAATTACATAAAGAACATTGCACACTTTGATGGAACACTAAAGAATAGTTGAAATTTATCTATTCTGTGGGCACACACCACTTGAGTAACAATTTAAGTGTATTGATAGTTCAATTAATAATTATTGTGGTTGACTACACCATTCAAAAATTGTCAAAATACTTACCTATGGAGATTTTTAATACAGAGTTTTTATATATTGTCGTAAACAAAGTTAGAGAAGAGTGTATGTAATTGTTAGTTTATAAACAGTTTGCTCCTATTCAATAAAGAATGTTGGTAGGTATTCATTCAAAGTACATTTCAAAAACGACTAACAATCAAAACCTATATTATTGGTGCACACATTAGTTTATTAATGGTCCTAAGTATAAATAAAAACTTTTTAGTTGACATAATTTTTTCTACATTTTATACATACAACTTTTAGACTTTGGAGTAAAAAAACTACAATACCCTGACAATAAATTTGAAATATGTATTTGGCCATTCTGGTAAATACATATAAACTGTAATAATTTGAGTTAAGTGTTAAATGGTATAATATATTTATGGCATATCTGCATATTATAAACCATAGGACTATGAATACGTTAATGGATGAGTGATTAGACGTCTTTACATCAGTATATATTTTCAATGAAACAATGTTAATTTTATATATTTTTTACTATGCAATTACATAGTATGTAAACATATATGTTTTTATTAAAATTATTAAATTTATTTATGTTTTAATTATTTTATAAATGCATCACGTTTCTGATAAATTTAAAAAATAACAATTTTGTTTATAATACAGCGTAAAATCTCCTTATAACAGATTTGCTTGGTACTAACTAATTTTTTTGTCATAAAGTATAAGTATTTTCTGTTATAGGGAGACTAAAATATACAGGATATAGGTAATTCGGAATCGTTTTTATTTTCCATGGTAAGAAGATTTCTGTCTTATAGGAGGTCCATTATTAGGAGATTTTAACAATCAAATTATAGTTTATAATCCATTCAATAAAGATGTGACAACATTGTAAATATATTTTATTGTATAAATTAATATTATTTTAATAAATGAGAAAAAAATCTTTTTATATAGCATGTATTTTTATTTCACAAAAATGATTTCATATAATTAAAATAGTTTACGCTTTACTTTGCGTAATGGTATGGAGAACTTTACATATTATGTTGTTTAAAATGTATCTGATAGGGGCTGCATGCTAAAAAATTCTAGACTGTAATTTTCGTTGATTGGCCGTAGACCACCAATAAAATCATGAGACTGAAAAAAATTATATACATATATAATTAACAATGTATTTATTTTTAAAAATGATTTTATAAATTACTATAGTTAGAAATAGATCTGCAGACTGATTATTCACATTGAATAGAGAACAATTGTCAATTATTATACATGTTTGTTACCAAATAGCTCGATGTTACTGATGACAAGATTTCCTTTAAATAACTATAACAATAAATTTATTAAATATTTGTGTGTATCCCAGATAATATATTTTCTAATTACCTGTTATGAGTATTGTAGAGTCCAAATGATCCACCAAAAGTTCAACTAATTCTGTATATTTGTATTGACAATGGTTAATGGTTAGGTGTAAATTCAATTCTGGTCTTCCCTTGAAGTTTTTAATGAACATTTTCATTTCTTCAATATTTTTTGTTTATGTATGTGCTGTGCGACCAGTCTTCAACTTGTTTAAAAATGAATGGCTCAATAAATTTAATTGTTCATGTTGTAGTCAATAATTTGAATATGTTTTAAGAAAGAAGGTTTGCTTATACTTCTGGTCTAATATGAATAATAGGATTTTCCATATCAGCAAGAATATATGTCTTAGAAATTGTGGTATAATATTTATATAGCTCGATAGAGTTAATATAAGTATGACTACATTGAACTCTTGATTGACTGTTCGATTGTTATTAATGTGTATAAATTTATGACCCGCAAATTGTAACATATAGTTAGTAGATGCAGAGTTCTGCTAGTGGTTATGGTGAGACATATGTAAAAGTTTTCTTGTATATGGCTGCGTTGTCTGTAATTGAACCAGCTATACTAAAAAACACTTGTTGTAATAAATTGAAACACTTTAAAAATAAACACAATTAAAAATGAAGTTATAGAACTACTAGACAGGATCGATCGTGAAAAATCTGAATATATGTGCTAGACCAGCGTTTTTCAACCTTTTTAATGTTGTGACCCTCAAAATAGTTCAACAATAAAATCAATCACCCCCCTCCCCTCCACACACACTTATAATAAAAATAATTTAAGCTTTTACCTGTTTTAACAGTTTACTAACCATTAATGAAACAAATAACTACATTGTAAATGCGAATATTTCAAGTGTGTATTTGATGCGTTAAATTATTTATAATTAATGCACTTCCAAGTTGAAAACCGCTGAGTTAAACCAAAATTTAAGTATTTCTTAAACTATGCACAGAACAATAATAATAGGATTGAAGACGCATCGAGTAGTGTTGCCTAATATGATTTAAAAAAACATCTTAATATTCAAGATTACTCTAAAGTTTATGTTAATTTCAAAGAGAAAATTCCATTATATTTTATTATATTATACTTGTTCTTATTACTTACTAGTTACTCTTCATACAAGATGCAAAAAACAAGTTATTGCTATTAAAAATATTAAATTGTTTGTACCTAGCTATGCATACAATAAATGAATATAATTAGAAACAAATTATTCAATTTAATCATATAGTAAAATACTGTAAGATAACAACTTCATTAATATTATTAAAAATGTAGGTATTAACTTTTAAATTTATCTGTAGGTATCACCTCATTTAATTTAGTATAGGTAGGTAATATTAATAAATAATAAAAACATAATGAGACTTAAATTTAATTTAACATAAGATTAATCAAATTGTTTAACAAGTCTTATACACTTTAAAGTTTAGATTAGACATAATAATATACGTCAGGTGAATCAAGTACTAGTCAGGAATGTCTATTTTGATCCTACTAATCCAGATTTCAGAATGAAAGAGTGTTATACATTATATTAAACTATTAATTTTTTATATTTATAGTACTTAGGTTTATATTATTATTATATCTACATCTATTGAATTATTTTGCTTATTATTATTATTATTATTATGAAACTGTAAAATATATCGTTACCTACCAGATCACTTACTAAGCTACCTATACTTATACTATATAGTTATACTTTCGTCTTTCATTATAAGTTATTTAACATTGAATAGTTATTTACGTACCAACAATGTGATCGAAATATCGGTTTTTGACATGCTCGTCTCCCGCATACTTGTCTAAAATCACGTTCAACCAGTGGTCAGCGAGCAGGTATGACGCAAAAATGTTTACCAGAATAGCGTACGGTATATAGATCAGGGCTTGGTAATACACCATCGCAGACGATTTGGCGCATTGGCGGGCGAATGATTTACGTACTCTAATGACCACGTGTTGCTTGACTGACGTGGCAGGAGTACCGAGTAGCGGGTACAACTATAACTTATCGACTCATTACTCACAAGTCACGGGCCACTTCACCAGGCCGAATCATGGCTAAAATGTTAAATGCAGTTTTACACCTTATACAGTATATTATTAATTTATTAACGTTATGATTTATAAGTACGTCCGCAATTGTCGGCAGATGAAATACAACACTTATCTATTTTGTGATTAGACCACCGTCGTTATCATTTTGTTGTTATCCCATATTTATTATCTTTTAATTATTAACTATTATTATTATATTATGCAATGAATTCAATTATAAATTATAATAAATATAATATGATCTAAATCCTAAAATATTTATATAATATAGGTATTTTATACATTATATATTCACTAATATACATTGAAGTCACATATTTTTTGAATTATTGTAATTCTGTGATGGTGAAATAATTGTTTCCATTTTTCTCAATTCTTGTAAACACCCGGCTAAGAGGTTAACCGCTAACAGCCGTCACAAATACAGTTTTTCGGGAGAGTCAAAAATGTTCTTTCAAAATACTATTTTTAATAGTTAAGCTTAAGCTATGCTGATTGTATTTAAGTTGACACTTGACTAATGCCAAGTCATTGTGAAATATTGATGAACTTAAAAAAAAACCATTCGGTTCAAAAGTTATTAATAAAGTAGTGGATACGTCCACTGGTTTTTTACCTGGATTTTAGTGGATACGTTTTTGGTGTTTACTTCTATTTTTACTAATTTATAGATAGTCAATACTTATTTTTTAAACATTTTATTAAGGGAGATCCGTGATCAAATCTGGTAGGTAGGTAGTAACATTACTGGTAGGTACATTACGTCTGGGTGGCTGGGTGTCTAGTGTCTACCATTATTTTGTTCAGTTGGCCGTTATTAGATGGCCACGGAAATTAAACGACCATAGTTATATGAATTTAAATATGTATTTGTATATAATACTTATAATATTTTCCAAAAATAGTAGATATTTATGTATAGACGTGTAGTGAATAATATTAAATTGCGTATTTATTAACAACGTAAATTATAAAGTGCTGAAGTAACTTTCAAATTTATGATTTCAGTTATTTTTAACAATTGTTTTTAAATACCATAACCAAAAATATGCCATAAAAAAATTAAATATAATTATATGTACATCATAATTTTTTTTCTTTTACATCAATATAGCGAAAATAATAATTACAGGAAATACATTATCAATAAAAAATACTATAAATAGAATATTCACCCTCAGCCTAACAATATTCTTGTTAATCTCACACTCTACAACTTCAATAAGACACATTGGACTTCTTTTACACTCAATATCCTAGATACGATTTCTTCGGCTGCCGAAGACCCTGTCTTAACCAATTCTTATTCCAACATTGCGGAAAATAAATTAAACGCCGCAAAATTAGCTATACCAGCTAAAAATACCAACCGTAAATCTTACATACCTTCTCCCTTGTGATGGAACTCTTCTTGTTCCGATGCCGTCAAAATTAAATCTTTACACTTTAAATCCTTTCACCGCTCTGGCAGTTTATCCGATTTTCTTAATTACCGTAATGTTTGCGCACATACTACATGTTCGGAACACCGATAACCGATTAGTACTTAAGATAATATCATATAATAACAGACCACGATATGGCCGTTGTCCGTCGATATCTCGATTCATGTTTTCAGTTATACGTGAGACCGCAACGAACAACTTTCAACAATCAGCGTCAAAATTAACTCAATAATTCATTATTTATACGCCAAATTAAAATGTGTTAAATTTGTTAAATTGTATAATTCTTTTTTTTTGTTTTTATTTAAGAAATTGTCTATAATTAATAAAAGAATCAATAATAAAAAAAGGGGATTATATCTTATATATATATATATATATATATATATATATATATATCATTATAATTATAATGGTAAAAGTGAGAACGTACGAAATTAACCAACAAATTTGTGTACCTAATTTCCCGTTCAAAAAGTAAAACACCACACGTTTGCTTAAGAATGAAAAAAGAAATAGTTGGAAAAAGTTTTGTTTCAACTTAAACCCTTCATGCTCAATTCAATACCTTTGGGCTACCGCCAGACGGTTTAAAAATTGTGTTAACCCCATCAAACGCCCTGATAATGATGATTGGTTTGATACTTTTTACTCCAAAGTTGCCCCGTGCTATGCCCCCACTGAATAAGAAACTTGTACTCCACAATATCCTCCTATATCACGCTCTCACATTCTTACTAACAACTTTACGATTTCCGAATTAAAATTTGCTATTTTTTCATGAAAATCCATAGCCTCTGGACTCGACAACATTTTACCTGCATTGTTAAAACAATTTTCTGATAATGCATTAACTTCTCTTCTTAATATATTTAATAACTTACTAGTCACCCAGCGGTTTCCTATCTCTTGGAGTTTCTACTAAGTCATTCCCATAGCTAAATCAAACACATCATTTCGTCTTATTGTACTATCTTCTGCCTTATGCAAAGTTTTTGAGCATATACTCAAAATCAGACTTGATTGGTGGGTCGAATCTAATTCTATTCTGCCTCCCAACCTCTTCGCGTTTAGGAAAAGCATGGGTACCACTGAATGCCTCTCAACCTTCATTGGAAATATCTATCATTCCTTCAATAATAAGGAATTTTTTGTTGCCACTTTTATCGACATACGGGGCGCATTTGACTCTGTCAAAATACACATTCTTGTCGATCACATTATCTCCTTGAATGCCACTCCGGAATTTGGTAACATATTACTTTCTCTTTTCAACAAAAGGAATCTCGTTTTCTCTTCTCCTTTTGGCTCTATTAATACCCGTTCCACATACACAGATCTACCACAAGGGAGTTGTCTCAGTTCTCTTTTCTTTAACATATTTATGAGCATTGTTGCAAAACGTCTCTATGGTCATCTATTATTCAAATAAATCTCTCCATCTCGCCATCGAACTCTTAAACGCTGCTCTTAAAGATCTAAAAATCATTTTATCTAATATATCTCTGGAAATTGCTCCCGAGAAATGTAAATCCGTAATTTTTACTCGGCGTAGATATGCTGATCACCCTAACATACACTTAGACGATTATCTTCTTCCTCTTGCTACCATTGTTACCTATTTAGGCATTACTCTCGATACTAAACTGCGTTGGCTACCTCATATCTTATCACTTTCTGCCTTCACATCCCGCTGGTCTAACTTCCTTAGGACTGTGTCCAACACTTGGCGGGGATCTCATCCTTCTAGCCTGTTATCCATTTATCGCTCAATCATACGTTCTAAATTGGACTATGGTTGCTTTTTCTTCCGTTCGGCTGCCTACTCCAACTGGAAAAAAATAAATATACTTCAAACATCTTGTCACAAAACCATAATAGGATATGTAAGATCGACCCCTGGTCCAGCGATTAAAGTTGAGACTATTTGTCCTTTTAATATCAGGTGCCGGTGGCTTGCCGGAAAATTCATTTTAAAATCTTTAGCTTATTCCAACCATAATATATTCGATACCTTCTATTCTCTCTATATTACCTAGCGTTATACGTCCAAATCCATGCCCGTCCTCTCTATTGCTCCCTATTCTCTTTCCAATTTTCACCAATATGTTATGAAATCAAATAAACTTCCGCTCTATGAACAACTTTATGACTCTCTTCTTTTTACTCCCTCAGTTCATTTTGATAACTTCTCCGATTTTAAGTACATTGAGCTAAAATCTATGTCTCATTCTTTTGTCAATAAACTATTTTCAAATTATCTCAACCTTATTTATCCTAACTTCACTATCATCTATACTGACGGATCAGTGTCTCCCTTATCTGCCGGGTATTCGTTCTATATACCTGAATTACAAGTTTCTTTTTCCAACAATCTACCTCCCTCATCCTCTTCCTTCACCGCTGAATGTTATGCTATTTTCGAAGCTCTTCTATTCATTTCAAATTTAGCCCCTAATAATTATTTAATCGCTTCTGACTCTGTCCTATTTACAATCCCTTATATCAAATCCATTTTATTCTAAATTATCCCCTCTAGTTTTTCAAATTAAATCATATATAGCAGTCAAATCGTTTTATTCAACTTATGTGGATCCCTAGCCATATTGGCAACATGGTAACGAAGTGGCCGATAGGCTCGCTAAAACTGCCTCCAACGCAATCTTTCCTTCCCCGGCGTAATTGCCTTGGACCGATTTTTCCCCTCTATTACATCGTCATATTATCAGCCTTTGGTCCTGTCACTGGAATAACCTGCCGGCTCACTTTGCAGCTAAATATAAAACAATCGTACCCAAAATCTCCAATAAAAAAACTTGGTTCTACAACCTAGACGTACTAAGGTCTATCATTGTTCGTTTTATCCGACTCCGTATGGGCCATTCGCTTCTTTCAGATCATGCATACAAACTTGGCCTAAACGACTCTCCCCTCTGTACATTACACATAATCGAAAGCGTCTGTGACATCTCTCACTTACTATTTGATCCCTCATTGTATGTCAAGCGTATGTCCCTAATTAACTATATTAAGTCTATGAACATTCCTCTCTTTCTTCCTTCTATACTTAATACTCAAGTTGAAACAATTATAAAAAAAATAATTAATTTTTTATTGGAAGCTGGCTTTGTAATTTAAGGTGGTAATATTAACTGCGCATAATATTATCTAATTTTATATTATTCATTTCTTTTCATGTACTTTTTACTATTTAACCTATATTGTCTTTACTATATAAGTGTCACATCATTTTACTGTTATTACATTTGTGCAACTAAACAATTGTTGAGCTATTATAGTTATATACTAAAAGCTAAATTAATAAAAAAAAATATAGAATATTACTAGGATTATATTTTTAATTTAATTTGGAACTTAATAATTATAAACATTTTAAAATTATATACCTATTACCTATTACCTATTAGTATTTCTTAGATTAACTATTTTAATCCCCTATAGGCTATAAATACATACAACACATATAACAGTTGTTTAATTAAACAAAAAATAATAAGTTTAGTTATTTTGTTGCAATTCAAAAAATATTTGTAGGAACCTAAAACTTTTCACTATAACCAGTATGACATATATTACCTTTTATACCTTTCAATTGAAAATTTACTCTGTAAATTTTCTTCTAAACAAGTACAAAAATATTTTGAAATATTTTCTAGTTCAGTGTTCAAATCTATAAACATGTACCCTTGCCTAAGAAAATACATATTAATAAATATAACTCATAATTTATTAAATTTAAGAAATTATTTTCAATTATTCTCTTTTCTATAATACATCAATGCACAATTGTACAATTGAAATATTATATGCATAGAATTAAACCATTATTTTTAACTAATATTATTTTAATGCGACTCTACCTTATTAAATTATAATAATCTATAAACGAATTATTATACATTTATGACAGGTGTCAAAATATATACAAACAAATTATTAATCAAGTAAAAAAGGTTGAGGTTAATAAATTAAGATGAACACAATATATTATTCAAAATTGTTTATTTATGTACATAATAATTTGTGGTATAAAAATCTACCAGTATATAAATATAATAAAATTGTTATTCTCAGTTTATATTTTAAACTTACTATCATCTTATACAAAGAGTGAAGATTCTAAATATTATTTACTCATTAATTAACATTTTCCAAACTTAATGTTTTTCTCCGTGTATACTGGTTACTGAATAAGATTTTACTTGGTATATCTTATAGAAAATGCTAATAGTTGAGTTATTATTTGTAAATATAATATAAAAGTTATTTTGCTAAGGAATGAAAATGCCCATAAAGAATAATCAAAATAAAATGTAGTTTATCTAACTTAAGTGAAAAAAATTACCTTTTCACTAATAAAAATAAATAAATAGTTTCACCAAAGTTCTTTAAATCATTTATGTTGATACTAACAGATATAAAATATTATCCATGGACACAGGATAATTATTTAAACACTATAAATCTTTATGGTTTAAAGATTACTAGCTGTGCACCTCTCTCTAATCAGTCAGATATGTTATAAAGTATTTTATACAATATTCAATTTTAAAATAAAGTTGCCTATGATTAATTAATAATCTAATCAAAATAGCTACCTATAAATAATAATTTAGAAATATAATATAATATGTCTCTATATAACTTGGGTAAAGTTTTTTAAATTGTTAAAACAAGTTATATTTTCGAATAAAATTATAAAACAGGAAGACGTTTAAGGTGATATGTCTAAACTAATAGTAACAAATATAATATTTTAGTCGCATAGAAATTATATAATATTAAATCTTAAAATTTCAAAAATAAATTTGAGTAATAGCATAGTTAATTGTGGTTATTAAAATAATATATAAAATTCATAAGACTGATTCTAATCCATATCAATTTATAATATTTAGGTGAGATAAAGATAGTATCAGCCATACAGTTAAAATTGTAAACTAGTCTTAAATTAAAACTTAAAAGCAAGGAATGAATACAATTACAATTGGTGTTTTCTTTTTTATAGCCTAACATTGACAGACTTAGTAAGACACAAATAAGATTACAATTTTTTTTTTGTGATTTTAATCTTAAGATTTTCAGAAACAAAAAAAGGAACATAAAATTGTCTTTTTCTGATTGGATGGAAAAAATGTAAATTTTTTTTGACAATTACGGCAAGTACAATTAACTTAATTCTTATGAAGAATTAATTGATTTAATCATTGAGTCCTTGTCTTTTTTCTTCTTCTAACATGGCATCTAATTCATCAGTTAAATTGGCTAACATATTTCCAATATCATTAAGTACATCTGCTGGCTCCTTTTTCCCACTATCATAAAAATATAAGACAAACATTATATATATATATAATATATTTTGCATCTAAAATAATGTTTATATGAATATTGTACTAACATAGTGTAACAGAAAAAACTGACAAATGTAATTAATAATGAAATAACTTTTGTTTTAGACTTATTACTATTTAAAGTATTTTTATGCAAATATAAAATATCAATATTTGTTTTTTACCTCGGAGGCATTAATGAAAATTGATTTGTTGTTGAGTGCATTGAATAACTTGAAGTTGTATGCATAGAATGAGATCCTTCAGCAAGCATAGGTTGAATTAATTCTAAAATTGAACACAGAGAAAAGTAATTTATTAATTGAAATATAATGATTAAAAATTATAGACTAACCATTCGTAGATCTGATTGTTCTTTGTTTAATTGTGCCAGCATTTTCATTAGCAAATGGAATAGTATCTGATTCAGTACTTGAATTTGACTATAAAACATTATTTATTTATTACTTTTATATTGATAACTACACAGTGTTTAAAAGAAAAATAATTTACTTTAAAGCTTGCATTTGATCCAATATGATCTTCCAAGTTATGTTTAGGAGACATATTGTCTATAGTCCATTTGCCCAAAGACTTAGTTTGTAACGTTGGAATACAATGTAGATCAGCAACAACAGTTACTTGATGACTCTTTTTATTATCTTCACAAGATTGTTGGCGTTTAGGTGGCGATGGTGGTCTACGTTTTAATGTATTTAATCCTGAACAGTCTTCTCTGAAAACAAAAATGTATATTTATATTATTTTATTTATGTGAACATTAAAAAAACAATTTAGTATAATATATGACATATAACATACAGCATTTATTTCTCCCAATCACAAAAATGGAGATCCTTCAATTATCTCCAACTATCATCCTATTTCTAAAATATCTATCATTCAACAATTTTTTCGATTAATCTCATCATAACTATCAACATATGACTCCTCTTTACTTACCGATCTGCCTGCAATAATCTTTCAATCTTTCGAATTAAATGCACAAACAGATATCAATTATTTATACCAATTTTTCCAAGGTAAAATCAAGTAAATCACCAAATACTATTTAAGAAATTGCAATCTTTCGATATCTCTGGCTCTTTACTTCTTTGGCTTTTAGTCACTTATTTCTAATAACATACATATTGTTAAACACCTTAATTTTCAATCTACCTGATTCCACGTTTCTTTTAGTGTTCCTCAAGGGAACCACTTGTTTACTTTACTTTTTAATATATCTATCAACAGTCTTCCTAACACCATCATAAACTTTGAAGTTCTTCTCTTTGCTGATGACACTAAATTAGTGAAGATTATAAAAATAGTCCAAGGTGCAATTAATTTATAATCAGATATCAATAACTTACAAATGTAGTGTAAATTAAACTGTATATCTTTAAATATTAATAAATGAAAGTATATTATGCACTTTCAGCAAATAAAAAACACAATCAACTTTCAATACTATGTATCTTACACTGAAATAGAACTCATATCTAATTTTAAAAACTTTGGAATAATTTTTATACTTAGAAATGATTAAAATAAGGCTATGTGCAATTTAGACTTCTTTAAGCATACAAGTGATTATTTTTTAGATCTTATTACTCTAAAAGCACTATATTGATCTTTAGTTTGTTCCAACCTAGAATATTGCCTTTTAGTCTGGGTAAATAATCAAAAGAATATTATTATTTATTCTTTAAAGCAAAAGAATATTGCCAAAATCAGTTCAAAATAACTTTTTAGGATTTGTTTCATTTAAATTTAATATTTAAAGACCTCTTTATAGTTCATATCCTTTTAAACTCTCTTAATCTGACTCCACTAAATGACTATCGTTTACTTCTACTCTCAAAATGTTTATACAAATTGTTATCTTGAGTTATTTATTGTCCAGAAATGTTGTCTCTAATTCATTTTAGAATAACCTAAATACTACAAGCTCATTGCCTTTTTATTCAATTTTCTCTAACAAAAATTATATTTTAAATTCTCTTACTAACCTATTGGCCAATATAGGTAATATCTACATTTTTGATTATATTTAATACTTTTTATAATCGTTTAACACTATTTTATTATGTACGTACTTTTATTATTAAATTAATTAATGCTATATAATATATAGCATATATAGTATATATTATATTTAAATTAATAACTTTAACAATGTAACCTACATGTTATATGTTTGTAAATAAATAAATAAATAAATAAATAAATATATGATCTTACATATTTTGTTGAGTAAATAAAGCGGGAATTTTAGCCACTAATCTCGGCTTAACTAATCCTCTTGGTCTAGGTAATGTACCACCACATTCATGAAGAATAGATGTTTCATTTGTTGGTGTTAAATCACCATCTTCAAAACTTTTTTGCTGATGTCTCCACTGTGGAGGACCAACAAAGCTACTTGTACCTCCAGTCGTTGAATTTATATTTTCATGAAGACTTTCCAATGATTTGCCACGATGTGTTCCTCTAAGCTAAAATTATAATTAATATTAATAAAGAAACATTTAACTTGAAATATAATTTAGAAAAATCAAAGGGGAAAATAATAATTCTTTACCGATTCCTGAAATTCGAGTGTCCAGTTCGAATCCGGAGTAGGTCTAGGGGACTTAGTAAATTGACAAAAGCTCAGAAATTGATAAAAAGCAACAAGACATAATGATAGCAAATTATAATTTATAAAATAGATGTATACCTTGATGGGAACAATATCTGTTTGGCAATATAGTTGTTTGCTACTCTCTAATTCCCAAGGTTGATGAAAGCTGTGATACGTGGCATGAACGCGTGGCAAATCAAGTTCAACACTGCCAGTACCGCAACTTATGTTAGTGATACTCGTTCCACATCCAGAACTGCTGCTTACAATGCTTAATGGAGACTCGATACAGGCCTTTTGGATGCAATATACGGTTTAAATAAAAATGAATGCAGATTGAAAGCATTGTAAAAAATAATTTAGATGTGCAAATTAAAATATACATAACATGCTTTTAAAGAAACAAAATTCAAAGATACGAGCAATAGTTTGTAATACTTACATCCCTATTTTTATAATTCATAGTACCACATTGTTTACTATATAAATAAAATTAAAAAAGTTTGGCCACTAAAAATTATATAGGAAAATAAAAATCTAAGGAAAATTCTTCAAATTAAAAAACAAAAATGGGAAATGCAGTGCATGTTTACATTATTAAAAATAAAACAAATAAATTTTCTAAATACTTCTATTTAAGAACGTTTAATTAGGATAGATAATTTTTTTTATATGAAATTATTAGGTATAGTAACAGACCATATTAAATATTTTAAATTTAATAGTTGTATTTCATAATTAATAATATCAATCAATATAGACTTGACAAAATTAAATATTCTCAAAAAATGTATAATATATAAACCAATTAGAACATCGGTATAAGTTAAATTTTCAATATATCAGTTTTTTTAGTAAAAAATAAATGATTGATTTTATTTTACAAGATCTACAAAATGATATTAAAATTTGTTTGGAAATCTACATAGTAACATAACTAATTGCTAAATAAAAATAATATATATTTTTTCAGATAATTTGAAATTTTATAGAGATTGTTGTTTTTTTTTTTTAAAGTTAAATTAAGTTTTAATTTTTTTTTTAATTTATAATTTTTACTCACTTGAGTTTGAATAATATATGGAGAATGAGGTACAAATGATTTTCCAGCCTTAATATCCTTTACTCGTTTTATTGCAAGTAATAATCTTTTTTGATGACCAAGTTTGACTATTCCAATATCTTCTAAGTCTTCCCATGTTAACTGAGTTACATCATCTATTGTGGAATAACCTTGAGCTTCCAACGCTGATCCATATTCTTCAAGTCGTAGTAATCTAAGCCATTCATCTAATGATCCCTAAATAATTGTATTCATAATATTAATAATAAAACAAATAAAGTACAAATGTACAACAATACTTACAGGAATGTAGTCTAATAATCCATCAGATATATTTAGCAAGCCAATTTCTGCTTTTAATTTCTTTCTATGATTTGGTTTCTTTACACCAATAGCAGTTAAATCCTTTAATTAAAACATAAAAACAATATAAGTATATAGGTAATTAAATATCCTATTATGTGTAAATCAATTATTTAAAAATAAAGATGGATTAATCTATTGATTTTTTTAAACTTCTTTTTATTGCTTTTAACTTTATATAATATATTTATTTAAATTTAGTTTAACTAAGACAATTATTTCAAAATGTTATTGAAAATTGTTAAAAGTTTACATGAAATGAAATTATTTTTTATGAATTTATGTAAATGAAGGAAAATAAAATAAAATAAATAACTATATTATTATACCTATTACAATTAACAATCAATATAGCATCTATTCTAGACTTTAAATATACTAATTATATTATATTCACTAGGTCTTTCAAAAATATTATACTAGCATTTGGTATTTTTAACTTTTTATCATTTTAAACATCAATGAACTTACTTCTGGTGTCATTTTTGAAACTGTTCTCATATCATACCCAGCAGATATAAACAATGGTAAATATTCTTCTAGATGTAGATCAACTAACCAACTGTACATTATATCTTTATCCTATGAAATAAATTTAAATCAAATTTAACATTTGTACTTTATAATATATCAAATACATACTGGAACCCCTTGATTTAGAAGTCTTTCCACCCTAGTAGACGGACTAAGTTCTGGATGCCAATGAGTGTTTCCTCGAAGATGACACCCTGATGCACGACCACTATCTAAACTTGCTGTAGAATGACGAGATCCAGAACCAGAACCAGATGAACCAGGACTATCACGACCAGGACTTTGAGTCATATCAATTCCTTGATCTTCCTGAAGTGATAATTGGTGGTAATACATCTTCATATTTCCACAGGGGTGAGAATACTAAGCAAATAATATTTATATGAATGAAAATTGAGGGTTACAAATTATATTAAAATGTTGATTTTATTTACTGAAGTAGATCCTGGAAATGTAAAAGCTGGATGATTAAATTGTGATGATGGTGATTTATTTCCAATAGGGCAGTAAGTATCTGATGTATCATAGATATCTAATATTAAAAAAAATTAATTATTTTTAATTCTAAAATACAAAAATTAAAAAAATATTAAAATATGCGGAATATAATTTATTTAAACATATCAAAATATGTCATTATGTTTAAGTTTAAAATAAATAATACACAATCAATGATTATGATTGAAACTCCGCTAATTACAATATTTTTATGTATACTGTTTTATATAATTATAGTTCTCTCTCTCTTTTTAATAGATTTTATCAAAAAACAATTTCAATAATGTTGTTAACATGTTTTGTTATGGCTAAAACTTTAAACAGTAATCCTTAAGTCTGAATAAAAAATACATTGTAATTTTTTTTTTTTATTATATCAAATTAGAAGAACCTTGTATTTGATCTCAAAATTAAAATTACAAATTGTATAATAAGCAAGTAAGAAAAAGCATAAAATTCTAATAGAATGTGATTTATAATGTGATGATTTATTACAACATACTAGTATGCTGAGCAGAGGTGGAGGTTATGGTTATTATTTATTTTTTTTTAATAAATTCATCATAAGTTTTACAAATTTTGGCAATTTAAAAAAGTTATTAAAAGTTCAGAAATTTGGATTTTAGTAGAACCAACCTTGTGCTGTTAACATTAGTATTCGAGTAAATTGACTTTATAAGACTTAAAAACTATGTTTATGTATTGAGTTTTTTACAATACTTAAATTGTAATATTTTACATAATCATAACTTGTACGAAAAATTGAAATATCATAAAAACGCCAAAGTACAAATTCAGATAACGTTCTTAACTTTAAATCAAATAATAGGTCAATTTACACTAATGCTAAAGCTAACATAAGTTTGGTTCTACTAAATACAAATTTGGTATGTTGCGCGTAGGTCAGAGATTGAAAACAAATATTATGCTGGTAGTAGGTACCACATGCATTGAATGTTTTTAATCTAAACCTAGGGATAAAGTATTATGAAACTTTTAGAGTATATTTGTCTTATAAAATGGTAAGTTTTCATAAACATGTAAAGTAAAATGTATCCAAATAAATAAATTATAGATTGATAAACAAAAAATATAATTATTTCGGATAATTTTACCTGGCTTGATACAAGTATTTGGATCTAAAAATGCATCATCACTGGAGCTACTGTATCCTGTTGATCCAAAACTACTACCTGAATGTCGACATGCAATTGAATCCGGAATGGCTGGTGGAGGGACTTTCTTTACTTGAGGAACATTTTTTTGAGTTTTGTTCATACTGCTAACTGTAACATCAGTATATCAAATAAGTTTAGTAAAAAACATTTTATTATGTAATACGTTTTATAATAACACATATTCCATGTATATATACTATAGTCATAAAAGATTTTAAAAGTTTAGCGTCCTATTAAACAATGGCTCTGATTTTACAAAAGCCAGCTACTACTTATTTGAAACTCAAGTGCTTGTCAGGGGGAGTTGTGTTGTCGAGCCTTATAGAACGAAGTCAAAAGCTTTTGGAGGGTAGTTCAAGGATGTGAAAAATCACTATTCACATAAGCAAAAAATCTTGATTTATTTTGTATACATAAACAATAGTGCTATTTCACTGTATTTAATAAAAATAAATAATATATTTATTATTAACTATTTTAAACTATTTTATAACTATTATATTTAATCTTTGGTTTGAAAATTACGCATGCATTTTATTTGTTAAATAACTGCATCGTAACATAATATGTTGAATATTCCATTTATATTATTTTAATTCTACATAAAACTAAGTATGTTTATAAATTATAAGTATATAACTATTATTCACAACTTCTACGACTAAACATAAACAAAATTTAAATATAAATAGTAAGTACCTAATATTTATCGAAGAAAAGAACGGACATGTGTTCTACCACTTTAATAGCTAGGAATACATTTTTTACTAATAAACACATTTTCTAATAAATATAATATATAATTTATATTTTGCGTAAATATAAGTAGGTAGAAACGTATTGTAATTCAAAACTATAATAAGTTGATAGATCAGTTAGATCGACATATTTTTGAAAACAACACTTAAATACCATGTTTAATGACCTTGATTTAATTTTCTGAACAGATTTGAACACATGTAAGATCTAATAATATATAATATATAAATACAAAACCAGTTTTCTTAAATTGGAAATTTGCGTGGTTGCGAATACAACTAAAATGTAGGTGTTGCACCTTTGTAAAAGAACAAAAAACATACGTGGGAAGCAATATATAATATTCTGTCAATAATTTTTTTTTATAATGAAGTCCGCTAAATTGTAATATGCACTAATGCAAAATAATAACAAACTCTATGAAACTAAAAAAAACGTATTAAGTTGTAGAAAATTTTATAAGCGAAAATAAGCTAAGCAATCAGCATAAATGAATAGGTAGGCAATTTGAATATTATTTAAAAAGCATTTTTAACGATCCAATTATATTACGTTAAAAATCTATAAATATAAATTATTACATAGAGTACATTCTGGTAACTATATATGTTTGATAAATGACAAGATCTTAAACTTTTAGTATACATCCATAACAGTATCCAGCCTTAAAAATTATACAAAACAGATGTTAATTTTGGTTTTAAAACGAAGGGTGACACGTGGTAAGTAGATGCTCAATAAAAACGTACTACTTTTCTTACTTATAAAACCAAAAACGCTCCATATGTAAAGTATATTCATTAAATGTTAAATCTAAAATAACATATTTTTTTATCCTGATAAATTTAATAATAAATAAAAATACGAACTTATAATATTATATTTATACAAGATCCACGTAAAGTTGAAAGTTAAAAAGAAAAATTAAAGTAAATGGTAAATATTAGAGAAGTTATATACACATTGCTGCATAATAAGGTTTAAACTGGTATTTAGTATAGGAATATTAAAACAATAACCAATTAAAAATATAAGAACGAAAATGTTAACATTTTATTTTATTTAATTGACTATAGAGTATACAAATATTATATTTTAGCGATTAAAGGTCTTAACATTTTGGTAATCAAGGAATAATTTGGGTAATTCATTATATTCGACTAAGTTATACATATAAATCAAGTAGGTACCTGCCTGAAATATAGGTAATAAGTATTAATATCAAAAATCAGTAGCCAATTATAATTTAAAATGAAGAACATTAGTTATAAACCTAGTGATAATGAGAATTATTTTGAAAAATTGATTGGAAGCTTGAAATGTTAACTGTACAATCAAAACGTAGTAAAGTATATATATAATATTAAAACAATAAATCATTTTTTTAAAATTATTATTTTTAGCAATAATATTAGAAGATAACAAAAAATGGTAATTTAGATGTTTTGATCGCAAAAGAGTTTTAATTAGCATGCCTAGAAAATAATCAATAATTTGAACCATGTACACAAATTAATAAATGTGTATTTAAATATGCAAAATTTTATCTTAATTTTGAAAATGTTTATTAATTGTGCACGTTTTTACTTTCTAGACAATTATAAACGGAAACCAGAATATTAAATATTAAAAGTATTATATTCTTAATAGGACATTATACCAGAATAATATAATTATTATTATGATAATATGATATCTTAGTTTTACAAATGTACAACATTGCAAATTTTTGTTCGGCAGAACACATTTTATGATATTAGCTTTAATATTAGAGTTAATTGTTTTATTATCAAATTTAAAGGTTAGAATAAATTACTATGTATGCTGGTTTTTAAGGTATTTAAATTTTTAAACGAATTTAAAACGAAATATTTTTTTTACTCTAAGGCTCGCTAACTTGCTTGAAAATTTAAATATTATAAAAACAGATGTAGAAACACAGTTAACCTTAGTTGATAATAAACAGCTGATAATAACAAACAGTTGATAATACATGTATCAATTAACTTAAAAGACTGACTCTGCTAAAAGCAAATTGTCGATGTTGTAGGTACATAGAGACAATACACACGCGGGTGTGACCGTTTCTCATAATAACTACAATTTTAGAATCAAGATATACCAGGTATCCATATCCTGGACACCAAAATTCAAGAACTATAATTATATGCTTATAATCGTATATTATGCAAACACTCACAGCAAGTATATTATTTCCAATTTTATAATAATTATTAATATACAATATTAGGCTCATTAAAATAAATTACATTTAAGTTATTAATTATCATTATAATTATTGAAAACGATTTTAGATTCTAAATAATGCCATTGAATTGTTGATTTAACAATTATGCAATAATATTCTATATAATATTCTAAATAAATTGTATTAGATTATATTATACATATTTGTATGCATGTAGTAAAACATCTAAATTAAATAACTAGTTTTTATTTGTTTATAAACTGAGTAAAATAAATAGGTTTGAAGTAATAAATATTTTAAATATTACTAGAAAAAATGTAAAAATTCATTATACATTTTGAGAATTTTAATATTTGATACAAGGACATAATATTATGATTATTCATCTTTTTATAACCAAAATATAACGGTAATTATATCGATTAGGTCATTAGAACATTATATTATGGCGAAAAGTGTTGAAACTATTATTCATTTATTTGTAATGATTAAACACCAACGCTGTATTCAACGATATCTGATGTCGTATATTAAAATAATGTGTGTAGCCTACCAAACACAATTAAAATGATTGCTTGGTTGATACGAGGGGGAAAAGACAAGACGGAAACAAGAATATGTTTGGACAATGGGCACACACGATTAAATACAATAATATAAATTATTATTATAGCCTATTCCGTATAATCGAACTATGTAATAATTTTTTTGTTTTCAGTTGAGTTCTCAAGTTAAATTCATTTTGATTTGAATACGTGTCGTACGTCCGGGTACATTATATAAACCGTAGATAGGTATGTGTACATTATATAATATTATACCTGGTGAAATGTTCGTTTGAACTATTCAATTGACATTCGACATTACAGGTTAACACATGTTATACCTATTATTATACCGAATCTTAAAAACTATAAGAATCTATTGTATTATATTGTTTTGTTTTAATTCTTGTTCGTTGACCACTTACTATTCAACAGATTTTTCCAACTTCCACTCAGCGCTCTCAGATACTTGGTAAGCCCCTTTGGTTCTGCAGACTCATGAGACAAAATCGAACCACTTATTGAAGACCCAGCTAAATTTCCATCAGATCGGCTTCTGAACATTGATGTAAACGGTTTTCTATTTTTACTGGAATCTTCAACATATTCGGTTTCGATCAAAACGATATCGTTATCTTCGAATAGACTGTCGAAACTTTCATAAGTAGTATCCATCATGCTCTCTTTTTTGCTATTGCGGCGGACGGATGGAAATTTTCGCATAAATCCAAAAGTTGATTTTCTGTCTTCAGAAATTGAACGATCTAATATTCGTTTGCCCGGTGGTAAGGGTGGATGTGCCCATAAACTGTTTCGTATATCAGACATGATGATCAAATGTTCAAACAAAATTCATCCGTTTGACTCGTTAACTATGTGTATAAACAATACATGGACGAAATAAAAAGAAAACTACATACAACATGCATGAGGTAATTGTATAAAATTAAGACGAATATTATAGTAGTACAAAATAGTTGAAAAACATATGCTCAATAATGGCACGAGGGCGATTCCGTGACCTATTATAGAAGACAAAATATATAATATAGGGACTCTCAATTATAATGATATCATTATTTATCAACGACGATTATTAACTATACATTTATTTATCAAAGCATTTACTGCATAGATAAAGTTGTATATTAAATGATACTATGCACTTTGATTAGCAAAATTTATAAAAAAAAAATATATTCATAATATACACACACGTATGTTATTATAATTTATAACCAACTATAAAACTATATAGTTTATTCACTTGGTTGTTTTCATACCTAATTACATATTAAAATATGAAATACAAAACAGTCAATAACAAGTTATAGTTGAAATTTTTAAAAGAAACAATTGTATTATGAACGCGTAGAAGAATTAATATAATTTAATGAGTTGTTACAGTATACGTAGTAGTTACTATAGTCGATACAGTTTGAGTAAACTAATGTGTTGTGTGTAGACTATGTAAATACATTATGCAGATTCATTATTAGCAATAATGTTTAGTATAGTTACCTATGTTTTATATAATTGAAAAATAACCACCATTGCGAATTGCGAAATATAAAAACTGAAATAGTACTTAGTACAGGTCTGTAGAATATAAAATAATTTAATATTTTTTTTCTAGTTTCGTTAAAAGTTAAAAGTGATATTGAACTTCCCTCATTTTTCCTTGAAACCAGATGAAACAACAAATATGACTAAGATGAATGATAGGCTAAAAGATAATATTGTACGTTTGTTTTACAGTAGTCTGCAGGTTCTTGACATTACATTCCTTGCCTATTACGGAAAGGAATGTTTTGACACGAAATCACGTATAATCTCGAACACCCGCGCGCAGACGATAATAATTACTAAACTACCAAGTATTGAATATAATAAGCAGTAACCAATATTTTAAAAAAAATGTAAACAAAAATAATTTTTAAATTTAAAAAAATGTAAACTAACGTATTTTATGTAAATTTAGTTTTTATTATTAAAATAAATTAGTTTCGGAAAAATATGAAGAAAATACATAATAGCATTAATTATATATAGTATAACCATACTACGATTATTGATAAGTAACTTATTAATTATACTATTAAATTAAAATACCTATTTGTAAACATTTATTAGAAAATCTGGTAGCACAAATACTAAAATTATACACAGTCTATTAAACCACCCACATTTGTTTATACGATATCAATCCGGGGTATTACGAAGGGTCGAATTTCTGGGGGAAAAATATTAGAATCAGAAGGGACGTGTCATTTTCCCGCCTTTATATAGTGAAAAAGTATTGTTATTTGTTACCATTAAACTAAACCAGATGTTAACGACATTATAGTAAACGCATACTGCAATATATGTAAAGAATGATCAAATCCATACAATAAATAAAATATATTATCAGATCAACATACTATTTCACATATAATAGAAAACAAAATCAAATTTAAAATAATCATTCGAAATAAAGTGGTTAAGGGGGAATAGTTTTCCAAAATTGAACAAAAGCTATAAATGCTATAATATAGCTTTATACATAATTTAATAAATCTAATAAATATAAAAGCAATTAATAATTGTTATTTAAACCGACAAGTGTTGTTTTAATAATCATAAGAAGTATTTTGATGATTTATAATCAATAATAAGTAATAACTGTATTATTTAAATAATTAGTTGATACGAATAACAAAAAAAAAATAAATAAATAAATACCAAAGTAAAATTAGTTTTAATAAAATATGAAAAAAAGACAACAGTAAATTATAGCCACGGTCACTTACGTTTGAACTATATTAATAAAACAACGCACAGAAACCGCATGAAAAAAAAAACTAATTGAAATATAGTTCGTTTAACACTAAACATGTATTAAATACACTTAGATTTAACGTAAAAAAATATGGTACAACGAACCACCGACGAACTCCAACACATACACAGCAACTAGTAACAGTACCGCGAAACCCACGCGGACCCCGAACAAGAACAACCAGCGACATCTATAGTCGTTTCACATAAATTGCAGCATTTGCAGCATGTAATAATTCCTACACGTACTTATAAAATATATAATTACGTATTAACTGAACTAAATTTAAGCATACAATAATAATAAATGTACAAATACATATTCATACAAATATACTTACCTACACAAGCACATAAGTAATTTTGGGTTTTTTTAAATATTAAAACAAAACATGTTTATAATAATATTAAAACTTTAACCACAATATTATTTGTAAGTACATATTCTTAGAATATATTCTATGTTTACCTTATTTTTTTAAAAGTCTTAACTGCTTATAATTATTTATGGTGACACACCAATTGGTTGTATTAGTTCTTATATCATAGAATTTATCGAGATTAATTGGTAAAAGTCCCAATTCAAACAGTGAGCAAGGACAGTTGTTACAATTTAGATTTTATCAGTATTAATTTACTTTTACCATAACATATATAACTACATAATAATTTATTATTCTAAAATATCACCGGGTATCAATGTAATATGAAAAGTCGAAAACTATTAAGGTATTGTGTATTATTATAATAACTAATAACGAATTCAAGTGTTGAAGTTTGGAAACTTAGGTTTTATTTCTGGTATATGTAAATGCATAAACAGATGAAAGTAGCTTATAGCGCCAGGCAGGTACAATAAATGTGGGTAGTCCAGGAATTTCACAACACACCATATGGTCGTCATCTTGATTCTCCTCTTCCCTTCTTTCCTCTCAGTCGATGATTTAGGTTTAACGATTTATGCACACTTTAGGCAAAACAGTGACCTTGTATACAAACAAAGATGATCATTAATGAGTTTCTTTCAAGTTAATCATTAAAACATTGAATAGAACAATTTTTAAAGATAAACAATTAAAATAAGTACATCCCAAAAAAGTAAACGTAATTATTTTTAAAAAATTATATAAAAATAAAAATTATTTTTAACTCTTATACATCTGCGATATAAAAATTAAGTTAGTTATACGATTAGTAAAACATAATTACTAATAGGTATATGAAAATTATATTATATTATAGAGTACAGAGTTCTTAACAGTTTCCCAAGTGAAAATCAGGTGTTAAGTATTATATACTATTGTTGATAAATATTACTTCAATAGTATTTTACTGATTAGCTTCACTTTCACGTTTCTATTATTGTATTATCGTAACTCTCTTTTTGGTTATATACAATTAATTTTAATTTTAACAATTGATATTAGTAATGTTTAGAATTGATAACTAATTATAATCTCTTAACAGTAAAATCAAAAGGTTCTATTGAATAATAAGTACATACGATATAAATATATAATAATAACATGAACATAAAATATATCAAGTAAAAACAACCGTAACCTTAAAATATTATTTTTATGAAAGTATTCTTTTAATAAATGTACAAATTATTAAAATTTTAACATTTAACTCTATATACTTTGTATTTTTGCGTTACTAGAATTTACCGGATTTGGTAAATAGGTAGATTAGGGATTAGAAGAATTTCTACCACGGAATCACATCTGAAATCCTTGCCGAAATAAAATACTACGATAATATACACTATCGCGTATTTTTTTTTTTTTTAATGCTTTATATCTGAAAGTAAGCACGGTAGTCCACAGCATGTATTATTGTCCCATAGGGAAAGTATTCTCACAAAAACTTCGTTTTACGTGACCGGCCTAGTTGCCACAAACGAAATGGGGATGTATAAATATATTCATCAACACGTTTCCACCATTCATGCACATCATATTATTGCCAATTTGAGTCATCCTTAAAATGAGTTTGAAATATTTTAACATCACACCAAGGAATAAACACGATTGGTTTAACCAAAGACGCTAAGGAGTTTCCGATCTTTAAAGTACAATACATAAACTTTTTTAATACTTCTATATATACTCAAAAGTTCACAGAAAAAATACCCAATTGTATGAAACCGGTAAATTCCATATTTTTTTTAAATCGATATAGAGAATATAATAAACTATAAGCTGATATGATTTTATTAGTTTCAAGAACAGTAAAACCAAATATGTTAAACGAGTAAAATAATCTTTTACACGATAACTAACATATATTAGAAGTTAATACAAATTACATAATATATGTAGAAATGTAATTTAATATCATCGAGTATTACACTATTATCTATATGAAATACTATATAGACAAAATGTCCCATTGCATGCTGTTTCATTTTTTTCTTTTTAATATTGTGTTCAAGAGCTAAATTTATTAGAACTTGATGTATTACTTTGATTAGGTAAACTAAATTATAAAAACTGTTGTGGGTACATGCTATTTAAAATTCTGAGGTGGTCAATTATGTAAATTCTTTATAAGTGTAATTATTAGTTTCCATTAACTATTAAGTATATACTGTATATTAATCCTTATGAGTTATATGTTTGAGCAGAAAACCAATTTATGAACCCATATAGTTAGCGGATAGGTATATGTAGTATAGTAGCGATGACATTAAAACACCCTGTATATGACGAGCTGGTATATAATTTAGTGTCTCACGAAGATAGTCATATACCTTACCACTTTTAATAAGTTAATACCTATGGGACATACTTAAGTTAATACTCGACAATAAAATCTATATTACATGAAGGTTATCTGATACATTATATCAGTTTTTTTTTTAAATCAAAATAAAGTAAAAATGTTTTGAATTTTTAAAATAACAAATATACTGAGATTTTTAAAGTATTTAAGTTAAGTTTAAATTTATCAACATTATAAGACCTAAAAGCTGACAAGTAACGATATTATTGGTTAAAAGTTAACGATCTGGTAGGTAAAACATCTTTACAGTTCGATCCATATAGGGCTACTAGTCCAACATGTCCTAGACTACCTGAAATGCATTACCTACCCGAACACTGGTACCAACTTTCTTTACGAAGATAAAGATAATAATATATCACAAAATTAAAATATGAAATACAATATAATATTATATAATATATATAAGTATATTGTAAAAGATTGTTTATGGAATTAATAAGTATTTTGTTATAGTTTCATGATTTTACATTATCCTAAAGTTATAATTTAATGAAAAATAAATAATAATAAACTTAAATCTAAAAATGTGTATTTTGCATAGGCATTTGATGTATACATACGGTACATACTATACCTGTTGACATTTTTATCTATCTACTACTGTAAAAATAACTAATTACTACATTTCGAATAAATTAAATTGTTCATTATCTTAATTTAAAACATTGTATTATATCGTGCTTATATTTATCAATTTCAATCAAGGTCTATACAACAATAATAAAGCACTTAAAATATAATACAAATGTATAATATAAACGTTGAAACATACTATTTTATTTTACTAGCTTAAAGTTTAGAGTTGTAATAAAAAAAAACATCTAATAAACCACATATTTTTGTCACAAGTCATAGCGTATATTATCTATTAGACATTGCATAACACAAATCGTTTTTTTAAATGATATATTTAGTATTAAAATATTGTTTCTAAATTAAAGTAAAAACGAGATATGTTATTTTGGAAAATGATTTAAACAAATTATGTAATCTAATGTGTTGCAATTTAAACGATTCTTAATCAAAATGTGTTCAGACGGTAAATCTTTAATATATCTTTATTATTGAAATATTTTGATGAGAAGAAAATCAATCGACATTAAAATATGTAAACACTATGTTGAAAATAAATGTATAATATTATTTATACAATATAATCAATCTAATCAGATAAATTATTTTAGAATTAAAGAGTATACGCGTATAGAAGGTATAGTACACATGTATACAGGTAGTTTAATATTTTCATACTTCGTTAATTGGTCAAGCTGTATGCCTATAAGTTTTCTTTTGGTTATAGGTCAAGATAATTGAACCTTTACCCTTTGTTAATTCTAAATTCGCCTTAAAACTGTAGCTGAAATAAAGTATTATTATTGTTATTATAAATATATTAAAAATTAATTTATATTTACATTTTATAGAACTTAAAATTCCCGTTACGACCTTATTTGAATTAGTAATTTATTTAAACTTTAAAGAATACATGGGTATAACACCTTTGTACTTTTTAGCTTCTAACCAAATTCTTGGATATTAAATTTTTATCATATTTTCTGATTCAACTTAATTATAATATAGCTATAATATAAATAATGATAATTTAAATATTTATATAAATATATTTTGTTATATAAATAAGATTAACAACAAAATTATAGATAATCCTAATACGTAATTGATCAAAAAAATATATTTGCTTAAATTAAAATAATATTAATATTACTAGTTATTAGTCATTGGTAATAACTTATTACCAAAATAAAAACTTAACTTGTAAAGATATGCAAACATTTTTAGATTGTAAATTTGAACGATGTGGACTATAGAAATTGCTATAGGATTCTGTATTCAAGTAATAACAGACAGTGCACACAAAAAAAAACACACACGCACTAAATATTTTATTATTAATTTAGTTTAATAATTACCAATAATTAGACTAAAAAACAACTAAATATTACTATACACGATGATTTTGATCTAGATTCTAGACAAACTTTATGAAACAGCAAAATTGTTTGCAGACACTATCACGAAATTCCGCTATATATAATGATATAAACATGTATAAGTATAATACGAATTCGACGAATTATTGACATACCTTGTACACAATGCACAAAAAAATAAAAATTACAAATAACGTTAGTACCTTTTTAGTATTTTAGATTCTGAGCGAAGCAATGAATGTATTGATTTTACAATGTTTTTTTTATTTTTTTGTGGCTATCATCCGATACTTCGGGCAGTAAAAGTGCTCCGAATTTCTTCATCAGTATCTTTTCTGATAGAAAAATAAATCTAGTTGGTACTTTAGAGAGTCAAAAGTAAAAATTTCTCAATAATTTTTAAACTTACCGGGAAAAATAAAAAAAAATTAAAGAAAAACAGACATTTTTTTGCAAAGCAAAATTTTGACAAAATTGATTTTTTTTGGCGTAACAAAAGAAATAATGATTGTAAATACATGAATTTTTTACCGAATGTTTATATAAGCATTTTTCATATACTAAAAATGTTTCAAAAAATGTTGACATTTTTAAGCTATTATAAGCATAATCAATTTTTCGAATTTTTTTATTATTGCCAATAAAAATTTTTTCAATTGATCAAAATTTTTGAAAAAGTAATTCAATCTTCTTTATAAATTGTTGTAAGTGAAAATTATAAAAAAAGTTAAGCGTAAGTCTCTAATAGTTTTTTAGAGTAGGAAATTCATAAAAAATTTTCTAATTTGAAAATTTAACACAAGGATTTCATAATTTTTTCTATTTTTCTAAAAAAAATTTTTACCGGAAAGTCAAAGTAATTTTTTATGAGCGTTTGAAATTAGACATTGGATATTTACCAGTTTTTTCCGAGAACGATTTTCTCCTTTTAATGTTCATTTCATATTCAAAAAGGAATAATTGTAGACATTTGAAATTTTCACAAAATGTTAAGATTATCATTTACTATATATATAAAAAAATTTTTTTTTTAAATATTTCGACAATTTTTGAGCTAATTGTAGGCCTAAGAAATTTTCGGTTTTTTCAATTTTTTTTCTTTAAATATTGATAAAATAAATTTTATTGAATCAAATTTCTTGAAAATTTAATACAAGATTCCTTGTAAGTTGTTTAAATAGGAAATCAAAAATAATAAAAATATATATGGGTATAATTTTTTTTTATAAGCATTTAAATTTCAAATTTTGAATGTTTGCAAATTATTTTGTAATTAAAAATGTGTTAAAAGATTAGTTTTTATAACTAAGGATTGAAAATTTTAAAATAAGGTTTTTCTTAAGTATTGAATAGTCTTATCAAAAAATCAAAAAAATATATTTACATGGTTGATTTTTATAGATATTTTTATGTTATGAAACTTTTAAAGCATATTATTTTATTCTATACACTCAATGACATTTTTAAATGCAATTTTTTTTCCAAAAATTCTTAATAGTAAAGTGAATTATTTAAATAGCAATAATATCATAGAATACCCTTATTATGTAGGCTGACAGACCGTCTTCGCTCAGAATTGTTTTTCGTATGCAATGATTTATATCATTGAATTCAAATTTATCAATAAAAGTGATTCACTGGATACTAATGTACAGCAGGGCGGTACCCACTTGCCGACCTTTTTAGTATTTGGATTTTAATAATTTTATACATCTTGAAATCATGATAAATGATCTAAAAAGATTAAAAATTATGCTTTTAAAAATAAAATAATGGTATGATAACAACCAATTTTATCTGCAAGATAAAACGAAATGAAAATACACTTCAGTAAAGTCCAATGGCGAATAGCGTGTTGTGAATTAATTAGATAATAAGTAAGGAATAATTTAAAATAATTGGATTTTGATGTGTAAAAATATTAAATCTGTAATGCATGTCGCATTTGTTTATCAAAATATAAAATGAATGATTTCTTTAAAATTGACATATTTAAACTGTATTTAAATATTAATTATTACATATTACACAACATAATAAAATAAAAAGTAAGATGGTTATTTATTAAAGCAAATAAAATATGAATATACTTAAATAACCGCATACGAATTCAATTTATAAATTTAAATATATACCTATGCTTTAGCGAACGACGTATTCATTATACTTATTGGTATAACTTTACTTATAAATAAGTGATAACTTAAATAATTATAAGTATTTATTATAAACATACCATTTACGTTAGTTATATATTATTTAATTACCCAATGTTTATTGTTTATTATTATTATAATATTTAATGATAAATTATTGTTAATAGATCATACAAATCTAGTGAGTATGTACAAAATTTAAATTGTGCCATAGGTTATGGAACCAGACCCCACACACGTAGTCATTAATAATTTAAACTTTGATAAATATCGGAATATATAATATTAATATATTTTAAATTCATAAGAGTAATTTATTTTTCTATATTGTAAGTCGGTTGGAATCTGAGGTGAAACTACGATTTATTTTCGGAGGGGGTTAGTCACATTCGTATTTGTTCTTTCCGTATTTATATATTCACATAAGTACTTATTAGTAAAAATATACAGGTTGCAAATTTATGTTTAACAGTTTACGTTTAGTTTCGTTAATTGTATGTGTGAGTGTGTGTGTGCGCGCGCGCGCGCGTCAATACACACACACACACACACACACACACATTGCATACGCACTCGTACATTTTTTTTCAACTTATTATCAGTTATTAGTTAATAAACCATTAGATATGTTCACCAGGCGTATGGACATCATAATATCTACATTTCATTTTTCGAGGCTTAAATCATATACTATGGATGGAGCTACGGCGTATTTTTTATTGCCGATATTATCGACGAGTCTTTTAATTAGGTGCTCAATATATACGCATGCGCAAAGTTACTCGTCGGTTATTTACCAGCTGGTGAATCAGTTATCAGTTATTTAGGTAAACAACCAATGTTTTGAATTTTGATATCTAAAATCAAAATAACAAAATGTTGTTTATAAATTGTTTTATTTTTTATTATAAATAATACAGTATAAAAATTAAAATAATAGGCACAGTCGTTGATCGCTAGTCATAATAATAATAATATAATATTAATGCAAAATAACTACTGATTTTTAAATAAAATCGATTTTATATAATTTCGTCATACTAGATATTTTGGAAATCTAAATATTTTTAAAAACATTTATTTATTTAGAAATCTTTATTATAACGATTATGCCACTATAAATAATTAATAAACTTACACATGCAAAGTTAATCCGCTATTTAATTTTACTGATTTTAAACAAAACACACACGCATTATAGTTAATCATAGTTGTTAAAACTAAAAAGTGAAGTTATTTATTCATAAATAAATAAAAAACAATATGGGTATAAAATAATTCACCGAGTACTCAAGTCAAAGAATTATTTTTCGACAAAAGTTATAAGATTATTATAATATATATATTATATTATATAAGGGATCAGCAACCTTTTTGATGTCATAGACCAAAAAATAAATATAAATTTTTTTACGGACCACAATTATTTGAATATAGGTTTTTTATTTTATTTTAAGCAAAAATGTATAATAATATGTCATATCAAATTTAGTTTATTTAAGTCCATTTAGGTTTAATAAGTTAACAAGGTATCTACTATTATGACTTACAATCCGCAGTTTCCTATTCATACTATATTAATTCGTGATCTGTATACAAATAATTTGTAATTATAAATTTTACTCACAACCCCTGTATTATATCATCTTAGATTTTATAAATAATCCAGATGATAAATATGCGATGAGTAACTTTACGCATGCGTAGATCAAGCACATAATCAAGAGACTCGTCGGTGATATCGGCAACAACTTTTTGTATGGATATAATACGCCGTAGCTCCATCCATAGTATATGATTAAAGTTCTAGAGTTATAGCATATCAATTTTGATAAGACACACGGTTATACAGATATAATGATTATCATTATTCGTCAGATACTATAAAACTTTATCAACATTTGAATTTAAACGTTTTAATTATAATTTTAGATATTTTTAATTTTCTTCAAGTATATCTTGGGGAATGTAGATTTTTGAATTAAAAAATGTACCATTATAGATCGAAAAAAAATGTTACATGTTAAAAAAAGCTCAAAAACATTTTGAAAATTATATCTAAAAATACTATTATGAACAGAATATTTTTATGCTAGAAAATGATAATATAAATATTAGATGAAAAATACAAGTATCTTTAAAATACAACTTTAATTATAACAAAAAAACAAAATTAATATTGTCAAAAACTGTTGTTGCGTAAATGTTCCCGATTATTTAGAAAAGCTAAATTCAGTTTGCTACCATAAACTCTGTATTTTACTAACTATATGCATTTTATAGATACATTTTGCTAATAGTTTGTAGGTAAACTATGTATCAATGTCACAACTAGGAAGGGGGCTAATGGGGCTTAGCCCCTCCAAAAATGTACTATATCTAAAATATAGATATTTGTTACATTTTACGTTTTTTTATTTAAATATTTAAAGTTAAAACCTGATTACAGTCATTAATGTTACAAAAACGGTTTACAAATTTATCTATTGTTCATATTGAGAGAGACTTATAAAATAATATCGCCAATGAAGGTATTTTAAACACATTTGCTAGTGCTAATGATAAAAAAATACCATTAGTGTATTAAAGTTTGTTGTACATATTTATGTTAAAATATTAATTATGTTAGCATAAAGTTGACTATGAAATGTTTTTTATGCATGTAAGTACCTATGTAATTAGTAAAAATATTATTTAAGTAATTAATATTAAAATATGGGTGATGATTTGAGAAAGACAACAAATTATTTTTATTTAACAGTTTTGGAGGGAGGCTGCACAAAACATTAACCCTGGTTGTGCCTATGCCATGTATACGTTACCGGATATTTAGGACAGCAATATACACTTTCACGTATAAATAATTTACAAATATATATATATATATATATATATATATATATAATTATATTATTTATCATAATTTATTATGTTATATAACAAAAAAATAAATAAGGAGCTTTAATAGGTAACATAAGGTGATATTGAAAGCTAATCCCTCGAAATCCTATAAAATTTCTATATTCTTATTTATAGTATTCTTTTTTAATAGAAAAATTAGGTGAAATTGTGAAGAACATATACTAAAATAAAAAAGTATTTTTTTATTCCTAGTTATAATCAATAGGGAGGGATAAATGTACTACTGTATATATTTTTGGGAAAGGGGAGATGACGTTATTAAAAATTGACAGGAAATTAAATATCAAATATTATGTTGTAGGTATTACAATTTATAAAAATGTACATAATTTAGTTTTCCAAAAAATCAGACAAATTTACAGTTAAATTATTTTTAATTCATTATCTATACTTATTTTATACTATAATATTTGTGATCAACAATTAGTTGTGCTATCGCTATACGAAATTACAACCAACACATTAAGTTATTACGTTGATAATAATTGACCAACCCGCATGTCCACAAATATTATTAAACACTAAATAATTAAGAAATACTTACAATTTCTTAGATATAACAATATAAGACAAGTATATAACACAAAATTATATTTCCATTCTACCTGCTGGTCGCTAGTCAGTAGTTGCTACCGACAGTTTTCCGTTTTAGTGTGTACGCGTTACCAAATACTGGTAATATTGAGACTTATTTTGGGCAATTAATTATTAAGTCTTATTATTCATAATGAATTCTACTATGGGTTATTTGTACCGGAATATAATATAGGACAAAGTACAATGGGTACGGTACCTACTTAAAAAATAAAAACTTAATATATACGTTATTATCAGAGATGAAGAGACTTGTACTAAAATAAAACAGACACCATCTGTGACGAGGTACCGAGGCACTACAAGAGCTAGGAAAAAGTAAAGTCTGATGTTATGCTCAAAATATTATGATGTTGAATGTTAAGATACTCGCATCAAAAGGATGTCGAACGTATTAATCTATATAGGCACGTAAAACTAATGCTTTTTACTTACACTGATCTGAATAGTTGTTATCGAAGTAATTTAGCTTAATTATCAAAAATTATTTAACTTGAATGGTACTCATTAGTGTGGTGGTTTCAGAATTTTTTTCTCGTAGGAGAGGAGGTCCTTTAACATTATTTTATAATACATTGAACATAAAACAAATATTTACTCATTAATCATTTAATTTAATTTTTAACTTACATTAACGAAAAAAAAATTTCTTTTACTTAATTTATTCAATAAAAAAATTTTAATTTACTCAGAACTTGAAGAGGGTCCAGAACCTCTGACCCCTCCCTTGTTTAACCGCTACTGATGATAATGGATTCGCTAAATTGAGCTAAATTTTAACCCTTTAGTGAACAGCAGGACGAGGCAAATACAATAGTTTGTACAATACAATTGGTTCAACTTGTACCGGGATGTTGTCGATTACTTCTCAAAACGACAAAAAAATGGACGGCAGTGACTATGTTGTCCAGATGGACGATGAATTCCCTTTTCAAGGGAAACGTATTTACAATAGAGTTCGTTTAATGCGCGCGGGTAGAAAAACTGTAGAAAATTCTAAAGACAAAGATAATGGAAATGAAGATGAGGACATGAGGTTAATAAAATAAAATCGACGATATAATGATGAAAACAAAAATTCGAGTTCAAATGTCAACAAAAATATTATAATTGCTCACGAGTATAGGGACCGTGGGTTTTTAGCCTATGTTAGTGGCACAGTGAGATTTTAAAATAAAGACGAAAGATGAATATTTATTGTTAAAAAAAGAGATGCAAAAACTCCTTTTGCTCATAACTATAAAAGAAATAAAACTAAGTTCTGCACTATCCACAGTGATAATGGAAAATATACTCTAATTTTAAACAATTGGGATTTATCAATAAAACTGTAAATCACAGTGAAAATTGTATAGACTCCCAAAATTGAGACCATACTCAGAACATTGAATATTTATGGCAAATTACAAAATAAAATTGTTCTAAATAAGTCAGTGGAGCTCCCCATTTGCTCGAAAGAAGATGCAAAAAAAATGGTGGAGATTTATATACATTATTTATATTCATCAAAGGATTCAATTTTTAATGCTTTCCTAAATGACACGAAAGCAACCTTTTGTAAGTAATTAATAAAATAATAATAATTTTTTTATACAACAACCATTTTTAAATACCTACCTACATTTTTATAAATATTTTATGTAACATGAAAGCAATCTTTTGTACGTATTTAACTAATATATCAATAATAGTTTTTAATAAAACAATTTTTTGTATATAGTTTTTGGTAGACCGTTTACGACACCAGTGTACTATACACGTAGATTGCAAACAATAATTATCTATTATTTAGGTAAGTAGTAAGTACGTACTATGCATTTATGATAATTGATAACTAATAAATAATAAATTTGTATTAAGGCACTGTCACTCTACAAATTATTCGATATCCTTCGTTTCACGAGTTAGGATACATTCGATTTTGGGATGTAGGGATATTGAAAAATAAAATAATGTAAATTACAATGTTATTTTTACTAGGTGAACAATAACCGATGGGCAGGCTTTTATCTTTAATACTATATGCACCCAAAACAATGACCTACCTAACCTTTTTAATCATTTCGACTTTCAAGTACCAACAATTTTCTGATAGTTCTCATTAGCCTATATATGAATTTAAAGATTACTATAGATACTTAATCTACCTAGTAACCAACAATGTTTGCAATATTAAACGATAAACATAAATCAAATAAATAGTTATAATTAAACAACCGCATGTGTTGTCTCCGGTTTACAAATGTACAATATGGCGAATTTGAGTTCCTCGGAATCATTTTTATGTAGTTAATGCTCTAATATTAGAGTGAAAAACAATATCCGTGTTTGAAGGTGGGTTTTTAACGATATTTTAATTTTTAAGCTTGTTATGACTATTAGTAAAATATTAAATATTACCATTTAAAAACTGTCATTATACTCGCTTAATTTAAAAATTATAAAATACCAAAGTCCAAAAAGAGATAATCAGATAGGTAATATTTTTATCTTATCTTAAAGTTTGATAACGGGTAAAAAAATTAACTCTATTAAAGCGCCGACTACACAAAATTGGTTCAGCCGAACTCAAATTTGCTATGTTGCATATTTGTAAGACTGAGACAAAAAGCTTGAAAATGTAATACAACATTCCTCATAGAATTAGTTATAGGTACCATTGACAATAAATACTAATATTTATAATCAATGATTATACTTACAGCAACTAAAAAAATTCGTAGTTACAATTTATGAAAGTTTGAAATTCAAGTGTTGACAACATTAAACAAAATCAATAATATGTAAATCATGTTATAGTTAAAAATGCATACAATTTTTAATTTAAATACCTAAGAACAAGAGTACTAAATTTTTCAAGTTTTTTTACTGGAATAAAAAAAGTTACCGTGAAGCAACATACATTTTACTCAATTTTACGCTCAATTTTGTATGAGTGTTAGAAATTTATATTTTGTTGAAATTCGATATTCAAACGTTCAATAACAATTTTTCCTAAAACGTTTTTTGTTATTATTCAAAAAATATTATTCGTAGGAACTTAAAACATTCTACTATTAATAAAATTATTATGGTGTATGTAATATTGACATTTTAAAAATATTTAGACTAATTTGATACATTTGATTTTATTTTAGTATTTTTCTACAAATTATGATAAAACATTTTATGCTAGATCGAACATTTTGAAAATATAATAAAATGTTTCCATAAGTTCTAATTACAACATTCTGCAAATATCGAAAATACATATTATGCACAATTTTTTTTATATACATTTAAAGTTCAAAGTTTGACAAATTCTATGTGAAGCCATTAAACACTTAATCCGAATTACATCGGATCAAATGAAAGTTATTCAGCTTAATCTGTAAATTATTTTAAGTTGGGTTTTTAGAATTTGTCAGTTCATCTATTCGAATAAGCCGTGGCCAAAATTAACTGTTTGAGGGGAAGGTAACTTCAAACAAGTCTGGACGCCTGGTAGACTCCTTTTTTGTCCAAAATACACCGGTTAACCAACTTACAATTATCTGTAAATTAGGGTCTACAACTTACAATTATTCGTCCGGTGTTATGCATAAAGTGTGAGGGCTTGTAGCCTAGTGTAATGTTGGACCTTTCTTTAACTTAAATTAACTTCATTTCATCCACAACTTAGCCGGTACTTATAATTTGGATGTCTTTTTCCAATGATTTTGTATATTTTTTTATAATTCAGATAATATTAAGCGTAAGGACTTCGAACACTTCACCATTACGTAATTTATTGTTTTCTAAAAACAACGTCATTTTTAAAATATATTGACTTATTTTAAGCTATTTATCCTACGAATCTATTAAGATGCAGTTACGTTATATTAATACCGTAATAGTGTACCTAGTTGGTATTGACTTATAATTTAACAATAATATATAGGTAAATAATTATATTATGAATTTATGATAATTATTGTATAATAATATAATACGATGTATTTGGTAAAATTAATTATAAAATATCCTTGGAAAGTGACAAAAAATCGTGACACCGTCACAGCTCAGAACTGTTTTTCGTATGCAATGATTTATCAATGGATTCAATATTACAGTGTCATTAGTCATTACAGCGATCTATTCATTTACGAGGTACCTACAACAGTCCACAGTCAAAACTTAATGTACATCAGTGCGATTTCTCCGGTTTTTATAATTAAATTGGTATAAACTATATTAAATTTAATCAACAATTAGTGTTAAATTAATAAAATTATAGAAAATCCCAGTTATATAGGTGTCATTAATTTTATGTTATTTAAAATTATATATTTCGTGGAAAAAA
>JACXSJ010001121.1:58390-117942 GCA_014851325.1 Pentalonia nigronervosa
ACACACACACACACACACACACACACACACACACACAATCATCATTAAATTTTAACTATATTATTCAGTTTACGTCATTACGTACATCATTCATCTAAGTATTTAATCATAATTCATAATAAACAAAATAAGGTGATAAAATAACCTAAAATATTTTTAGCCACATTTTTATTAACAAGGTACTCATTATATAATTTTAAATTTCTCTTGCTATACCCCAGATTGTAACCATACTGTCTTCAACTAGAATAGTCAAGACTCAAAAGCAAAGGGGAAGGGTATGATGAATCATGATGAATTTGGGGTTTGACACAAGCAGTTTTATGAGTTTTTATTATGGCTAGGTACTTTATTTTACCTAACATAAAACAATCTTATGGAATACAATTGAAAAAGAGCATACAAAAAAAAATTAAAAGGAAACATTTCAAAAAATCTAACATAGTAATCAGTCAGTGTCATATTAATGTATGTTACCACTGGAGGCAAAATTACTTTTAATGTGATGCTGATTTTGCTTAAGACAAATGTTTAAACTACCCAAATTATTATTTTTATTATAATGTTGGTGGTAATATTATCATCGCTGTTTTGATTATTAAAAAAAAAAACAGGAATTATAAATATAAGGAATTTTTTCTTTAATGAATAATAAAAATAAAATTTTTATAAAATAAATACCTTTACATTTTATAAAGTAAATTCTTCGTGATATTGTGTTTAGGGTCATCAAAATGTATACCTTTTATGTAATAGGTATCTACTTAATTCATAATATTGTTCAAATATTTTTTTCTTTGCTAGTTATGTAAGATTGTCTAGTTAAAGCGTTAAAAAACAATAAACTTAAATCTAATTTGTAATCTTTACTCATTGGTACCTCATATTTTTATAACATTAGTAATGGTAATTAACAAAGTAATTAATGTGAAATTTCATAACCAAATATTTTAAATATAACTATGAAAAAACTACTACCTATAGATACTATGAAAATATGTGTAAGCAAATTAACCAATGTTTCAACACATGTTATGTACCTACTATGCTAAGTAATTATTTTAATTATTTGTATGGTTTACATATGTCCAACGAATATATTATAAACAACATAACACACATTTCAGTGTAGACCACAGTAATTTACACTGTAGAGGTGTAGATAATAGACATATCAAAAGCATACATTAAAAACTTAAATAAAATTCAAATATAATTTATTTCATTATTTGTTTATACTTAGGTATTAACTGAGGGTAATCAATAAAAAAAAATAAGAATATACCTAAAATAATATTATATATATATAGTACATTAGTACCTAGATATAAACTTATGGGTACATAAATTATTTATAAATAAATTTAATACAGAGATGACCTTTGTTTTTTTGTTTTCACATATACAAAATACTCACACCCATGAGAATTGAGAATAAAAAAACTGTTTTATAAATATGCCATCTGTTTAACATCTGTCTGACTAAACTGAATGTTCATTAATTACATTTTTTTAGTATTGAATATTAGAGTAATAATGATTGATGTTAGAGTAACAATAAAAATAATTATTTTATAATTTTAAATATTAGTAATATTTAAGTACAATACTCAATAGGTAAGGTATATCTGGGTACTTATGTCAATGTTAATAAATACATTTTTGTTACTTTGATATAATTAATACTTCATGTAGATGTTTTAAAAACACAAAACTAGTTTAATTCAATTTAATTTCTAAAAATTTAAACAAATACTACAGCTATTTACATCGTAATGAAAGATATCAACCTATCGTTATAACTTGATCTGAGGCAGTAACCAGTAAATAGGTATATAAGCATTAAAAAACGATTGCAGACTTACTATCTACCTAAAGTTAACTCACATTAGGTTTAGGTATTTATGAGTATAATAAGTAACTTGATAAGTATATAGTAAACTTATTTATTGTTTTCTATGAGATTTGTCAGGACAAATGTTATATGACCACTACAATGCTTTGTTACAACAATCAAGACGGAAAAACAGATTTGATGAAGGGCTAACACAGGGTGGGGAAGAGGATAAAAATTACATACCACAAAAGACACTTACCGCTAAGCTTCCTCATTGTGAAGTCTGCATATGAAATAATGTGTGTGACAACAACTGTTCCCCGTGTAATTCTGGTGGGCAAGATACAGTCCCAAATCCAACAGTCGCGTTGAGGCACCACTAAGATGAACGTCCCTGTCAGCCAAGTCCTGGCTGTCCGTTGATTTTGTTACGATAACGATAACAATATCGCGATTTGTACCTATTTACATTGCCCAGTTGAAGAGATAGAAAACCACCGGCTCCAGAAGTGGTGTGAAACCTGGCCACGACATGTTGTTACTATCTCGGTCGGTGTGGGGCCACCCTCCTGTGCCAGGGTGTTGATCCGATTTATTTTCAACGCGAACGGCGTCGTTAATCGACAGATTGTCTCGATTACACTCACCCAAAAACGAGTGGGTAAGTAAATCTCATACGATTTTACCAGTCGATAACGATTAACGACGAGTAGACGACATGCGTATTGCAATAATAATAATAATAATATTAATAATGCACAATAGTAGAAAATACGATTGAATTGCGCGACACCGGAGAAAGAAGGGAACGTCGAACGCAATAAACTAATGAGTAATGACGTTACCGTCGGTCGAGCATTATCGCGACGTACGGCGGCATTTACGGTAACGTCGGTAAGGCAGTCGGCAAGGCTACGGCGGCGGCGGCAGCACACAGCCGGCGGTTGTAGCGTCACGCATGCGCGTTGGTGCCGGGTAGTGGTGGGGCGCGGACGGGTGGAATTACGCGACGAGTGGAAAACTCGTCGTCCTATAACTACCGCAATTATCATTATTGTTATTATTATAAAAACACGATTCGTGTGACGACATCTAACGGCTAAAAAGATTTTCACATCGTGTTCGATAATAAATTGAACTTTAATTCCAATTTTTTTTGGATCCATCTCAGTTCTCAACGCGGTTAAAGATGGTATCTACATTTTTTATTTCTATGTGACAATTATTTTTAGCCACGGCGCCGCACTTCCTCAGAATATTTAGATCAAAAATAACGCATAATAGGTATACTTGTATAATATGATCTCAGTTTTTTACCTTAGTACTTGGCAGTTGGCCTGGTTATCTACTGACTACTTGTAAGTAGTAGATAACCATTATATATTAACCCATGGACCTTGGTGCTAAGTATTTGCCATATATATCAATATAAAATACTTATTTGTAGTAGCCAGTAGGTACTTGCCACTTGGTGAACGTGCACGCTTCGGTGATTGTGAGGAAAAACAATTTTAAGCATTCCACATAACAATTAATAGTCAGTGCTTGACTGTTTGGTGAGGGACTCCCGTATTTGCCGGGACATTATCGGTTTTATCATTCCAAATTTATGAGTGTCACAAAGAAATCTCAGAATGCTTGATTGGTCCTAGGCACTGATCTAGAGCATAGTTTTTTTTTGAGGGCAACGTTAATACAATATACATTGATTATAAGTACAGTATTTATAATTAATAGCAGTATCCAATAATAGGCACATTTATGTCTTGGATGAGGGAGGCTGGGCCCCTAGGTTCCCCTGGATCCGTCCCTGATTGGTCATGGATAAACCTTCCGGGTTGGCTGTCCAGACTCGAGGTTGGTCAGATTTATTAAAAATGAATGATTATAAAAGATAAAAATCAGCTTTATTCGATCAAAAATTTAACTAAGACTTGCTGTAAAAGAACTAATCAGCATTTATCATACAAATTTTCAATATCATAGAATTGATTGATTAATTTACATGTTTGATAATTGCAATTTATAAACTGTTAAACGAAAAACAATTTACAATAAATCATACAAAAACTAGAGAAGTATGTAACAGTAATGTGAATATGTTGTAAAGTTTGGTTTATACGTGTCCTAAACACTCCTAGTTGACTTGGCTGCATTACACATTTACATTCAAACTTTCCAAATTAAAATATATTTTGTAACAAAACACTATGTATTCGACATATACACCATACAATAATATTGATCACAGTAGTGTTTGTATTTTATTATATCCATAAAAACTAATATTTACAATATAAATTAGTTTCATAATCATAGGGTAATATATTATAACCAGTATATGACTATGTTAAATAATCATAATAAAGATAGATTTTATGACATATGCTATTATATAGCCATCAAATAGATGAGAGAAGAATTGTGTTACAATAGTTTACTTAATTTAAAAACAAATAAACTATTTATATTATAGAAGTATTACTTTTTTAGATAATTAATAAGACCCCAAACAAAATTTAAATAGATTATCTATACATTATTGTAATTAAAATTATCATTGTACATTATTCAAGAATACATATTATTTTGTTTTTATAGTACTGTTAATTTTATAATATACTATACATATATTTATATTTTATACCAAAATGTGTTTTATTTTTTTAGTAAAATATTTAAATATTCTTAACTACAGCAAAGAAAATCAAAAAAAATCGCACATATTAACAAGATTTAAACGCTTGTCATTGATCAAGCGTGAAATAGTATCACAGGTTATTGTTGACTAACAACTTCAGTCAGTCTTTTACAAAACAATTATTTTCAGCACTCAAAATTAAGAACTAAAAACTGGATGCTAAACTTTCTCGATCCCAAATACTTGAATGGAAAAATAATAGTGATTGGATTACTTAAAGTAACCAATTTTGTTGCAATTAGTAGAACCGAGATGAGAGTTTATACTTTTTGAACACAATAGAAATCACTTGAAAAAATATTTATATGAAAGTAAATATGCAAACATTAATTAAATTAATATAAACAGTAGATACTGTTATAAAAATATGAATTATTTATTTTGATCTATAGGAAAATAAAAAAAATAAGAAATTTAACTAGTCCAACTTAATATACATAAAGTTCAGATTTGTTTATAAAGTAATATTGCCATTAAAAGACCACAAAGGTTTATATTAATATTGGACGGGCATGTGATGTAAAATGATGATTTTTAGGTTTTTTTTACAAAATAATATGTTTTTAAATATTATTTTAAGTCTAATAACACAAAAAAAAAATGATGAGTTTTTTTATGTTATTTTAAAGTATACTGCCATGCTTTTTTCCAATTCCTTTTTCGCTAATGTTTTGATTGGCTTGATCATTTTCATATTCTACAAAATCATCAAAAACACTTGGCCAGGCCTCTGTGTCGTCATAGTTAGAAAGATCCCCATTGGATACAGATTCAGCAAAATTTAAAAACATGTTCCATGTATCTTTAGGAATACCTCTAATATTATCTTGGCTTTCTAAAAATTTCAGCCAACGTTGTAATATTTCTGGTTCACGGATATTAAAAATCAATTTCCATAATACAATGGCAGTGTCAACTGGAAGAATACGCTGTCCCACAGCATTGTCCAACCCAAATTTAAATGTAAACCTGCAAATAAAAAATTTATATAAAATCTATTAGTATTAAAATAGTACAACTTTTTACCTGTATAAGCTTTTAAATTCCTCAGTATTATAATTGAGGTTATTTGCTACCTCTGATAATTTATTTTTCATCAATGATACAGAATCTACTTGAAGCGCATGACAACCATTAAGAAATTCTGTACGTGTAAATCGGCACATCTGATGAGCATCACATTTCCATGCTAATATAAGGATGCGGAATTCTTCAGGTGACAACTGCAAATCACTACACAGTCTTTCTATTCCATCAATTAATATCAAGTCTTCGACAGCGTCTTTGTACATGTCAAATAACTTTTGAACCCTGGTTTGGAAACTTTTTGTGGCAAAATTGTTCAACCTTATATTGGTCTTGTTTAATGTAGATGTTAAACGAGTACAGGTAAACGAGGAACGCAAGCTACCACAGTTATCACTACCCACTGATCCTAGAACAGGAGCATTATGAGCTCCATTACTCATAGCCATCACTGGGGAATTTAAATCATTTGAATCCAGACCTGAAAACATACGAAGAAACACAAGTTTATATAAATTAACCAACATAATACTCTGTACTATGAGAGAACTTGGAGAAATGTAACAGAACGAAAATTAAAACACCTTTAGCTTATGCATCTCAAACAAAACATCACTTAAACAGGTTCTTATCAGTATATGATTTTGTACACTTGAAATATTTTATAGTAACAAATTAAAATTTTTAAGTTATAAGTTTTATATTTAAGATGGTTGTTTAGGAATTATTCTTCTACTTCTTTTTCATTATCTCAACTACATGGGATTGACCAGCCTTGTCCTAAAACTCCATAGGGCTCTACCGTCCCTACCTTTCCTTTAGTCACATCAAATATTCGTGTGTCAATCTCTATTCTGTCTATCCATCTATTATTCAATTTAGTTCTCCTTCCAGTAGCACTATTTAAATTTTTATTTTAAAACATCACATATTTATATACAGCAGGTCACAAATCTTGTCAGAATTTTATCCAATTTTCTGGCCAACCAATTTAAGAAGTGGGCCAATCACAATAATATTGTATTTTATACATGCTAATGTATACATTATGCTGTCCAATGTCACACACACTCTCTTACTTTTAAATTTATTTTCATTTCCTAAATTTAGATACTATATATATTTTAATAAAATAATATTATTTATTACATTTCATATTTTTTAATGAATTTAAATAGATTATAACAAGACTTAGAATTCTTAAAATACAAGTAGAAAATATTTATTTTTAGATTCTGTTCAAGTAAATTATTAATTATATAAACAAAGGTGTTTAGGTAAAAATATGAGGTTGATTTCAAGTGTCACATTATTATGTGACCCTAACTATAAAAAATTGAAATTTGAATACCAATTACTAATAAATAAATAATAATAGATAATATTTAAAAAAAAAAGTTATACTTAGAACTTTCAAGTAATTTTAAATTATGAAAAAATTTAATAAATATGATTTAGACTTAAGGTTTCATTTCAGTTAAAATAATTTTTAAAACTAAGTTATTTCAATAAAAAAAATAATAATTATATTTTATTTTAATATAACTTGACAAATCTTACAAGTTTGTAGTATAGATATAATAATTATTAATATCTAAACATACATATTGTACCTATGTTAAATTAGCAATCTAATGTTTTAATAATAAAAATTATACAAAGATTTTTAATTGGTCCAAATAATAGTTTGATATAAGCAATAAAGAAATGCTTAAGTTAATAGATTTTCAGTTATTATTTTTTTCATCACAAATTGGTTATTTAATTGTAAATTCACCTTCAACTCGTTTGTCTTGTACATTGTCTAAATTTTCGTTGTCACTGAAATGTGCCACTGGCCTAGTGGTACTCTTAGAGCGCAAACATGAAAAACAGTTTCCCATTGATCAACTGCACTGCAATTAATTGACCTTATAGAATTCATGTGTTGTTTCAAGGCAATGTCAAAACCTGAAATAAGATCAATATATTTTAACAAATTGTAACACAATGAGGAACGCCAAGAGGCAATATAAAGATTTGATAAACAGTGATAGATTGAAATTTATAGAGTAGAAAATATGTAGATAAGTTTTTTTTTACCTCTTTAAGGATTCTTATAACTGCAAAGGGCTAAGTCTATGAAACATCTAATGTGCTTTTACAATTTATTGTTGCTGTGAAAGTGATACAAAGTAATAGCACACTGTTCTTTTAAAAGGAACACACATTTTTGAATAGGCGAAATAGATGATTATAATAGCATTTCAAAAATAATTTGTTCTAAAAAGATACTGAATAAATTTAACATTGATAATTATTTTACACATAAAAATGTATACAATTTAATTATTTTTTCTAAATAATATATAACAATTAATAATATTTTATTACAAGAAAATTATTGCACAAGGTAATGAGTGAAGTTGGTTTTGGTCACAGTAGTCATTGGTGATCAAAGAGTTGTATGTTTGGTACGAGTTTACGACTTGGGTTGTCTGGTTCTGTTATCTTCACTATCAATACACAAATAAATCATAATAGGGAAAATTTTACATCATCCATGACGTCAATATGCCGTTTATCATTTTTATCAATTATAGATAAGATTTTTTTTTATATTTAAATTCAATTTTGTATTCCTTATATTCATTATTTCAATGTATTACTAAGTAAGTAATTGATTAATTTATTTAATCATAATTCGGTGAATAATGGTATACGTATACTAAAGTTTCAAGTCACTATTTTTTTTTTTATTTACGACAAAATAACTACATAAAATAGTTATTTTTTGTCTAATATTATTATTATTTTGTCTTTTATATTTAATTTTGTCAAAATATGATATTTAAATGTCTAGGTACCTATAAAAAAAAATTGTGAGTATATATTTTCGATATTTATTAATGGCAATGAATCCAACTTATGAGTTATGTATAAACTTGCATTATATTTTCAAGCTTTTTGGTCAACCCTAAACATTTTTATCAACACTATAGAAAAAAAAAACTAAAAAAATTCGAAAATTTCAATTTTCATAGGTATGTTTATACCTAAATAATAAATAGTTTAAAATCAACCTCATAAATGCACTAACAAGATACACTTTCGCACCAGAAAAGTTACTCAAATTAAAAATAGAAGCACTATTTCGATTACTTATATTGTGTACACGAAAAAAAAACTTCACATTGTAAAAACAATATTTGAATCGCTCTGCTCATAATCAAAAAATCGATTAAGGAATGAGGATAAAATCGTTATTATATAAATTATTGTAAATTCATACTTAATTTTTTATTTAATTTCCAGTAAATAAACAAATGAGAAAATTTGTATTGTCAAACTCGAGATGATAAAATTTAAAATTTGAAGAATTTACCCAACTACAAAATTATTAGTAAATGTTCGTAAAACTTACAAGGAACCTTGTGTTAAATTTTCAAGTTTTTTCCTTGCAAAAAAATATATCACACACACAAAAAAAACTAAAAAATTAAAAATCTATAAATAGCACAAAAGATCCAAAATATTTTAAAAATTGCAAGTCTATGGTTATTTAATTTTGAATTAAAACAAAATTGATTTAGTTGAAAATTTATTTTGTTTATAAATTACTGTTTTTCTATTTTTTTTTTTTGTTTTTCCAAATTATGTTGAAAAAAATTCAATTTTTTTTATCTTGACTTATTCAAAGTATCATCTAAATCTAATTTTCTACTGGCGAAATCATATTCAAAATTGAAAATTAAGTATTTTTTTTACTATAAAACGTAAGTTACATATTCAAAGAAAACAATAAAAAATACACTTCATTGTAAAATCAATAGATTCATAGCTCTGTTCAAAATTTAAAAGTGAACATTTTTCAAATTCAGTGTCCTGAAATCTCATATTTTGAAAAAAAATGATTTTATGAGAATAACTTCTAAACTTCATTTGTTCTAAAATAAATATTGATTTAAATGTCTCTAAGCCTTCGAGTCTAAGGAAAATCCATTTATTATATATATATTTACATTTCTCTTTAATTAAAAGCTATTAAAATAAACGTAAGTAAACAATTAATATAAATGTCTGTGATGGTGCACATGAAATTTTCTTGTCTCGCTGGCAAACAAGTTCGTGCCGTCACTGATGATTGAGTATTTTAATCTTGAGTATTTAGCAAATCTTTGAGAAGCGTGAACACGATTAGGGAACGCGATGAGAAGTGAGAACTCACTACTGAGGTAAGTAGTAACTACTACTGACTAGTGAGGTTTGACTGTCTGAAACTATGAATATATTTATTATTTTGAATGAGTAATGATACTGATGATAACGAATTATGTCGATGGCACAGATATATAAAACTATATATAATTGTTTTATATATCTGTGGTCGATGGTCGATGACCGAATAACATAGAAGATAGAACCGTAACGTCAATAACATATCTTCTCTACTCTACAGTCTACATCGTGTATAGAACAATTATTATTGTTCTGTTTTATATAATAATTATAATAACATACCATAAATGAAACGTTACTAACTTCTGTTAAATTCAATATTATTTATTATTATATATTTTCCACTGATAAATGATAACATTATTTACATATTTGATAGTATGACACCAATGTGCTTTAATTTTTATTTTGGTAAACTTTTGTTTGTTTGTGTATTCTGTGATTTTGTTTATTTTAGTTAAATTGTTATTTTTTTTATGTATAATGGCACGAAAGTTTAAAAGTAAAAAACAAAAAAAAGTAAAAGACGTATTTGAACAAATCTCGAAACGTAATGAAGAGTAAGTCGGAAATACAAATTTAAAAAAAAAAATTTGTTTAATCTACATACTTAATAATATAGTTATTTCTTTAAATTCTCTACGAAAAAAATGTAAATGCTAATCTTAAAAATTCTGAATAAATTCTAATGAATTTATATTTAAGAATCTACGACGTTAAATGAATCTATCCACTGTGACATTTGTACCTACTGACTTCTACTTTAGTATTTTTGATTATAATTTTATATAATAATGACAATAATATAATATAAATTATTAATGTATTGTGAATATATTTTATGAATATTTACCGATTAGTTGCCATATGCTCATTAATTTCAAGTACAAAATGTATCACCTATTACTAGAGCTTACAAATATTGAACAATGGGAAATCATGGTTGTTGAATCATTAGGTGACATTTTCTTAAAATGCATATTGTTGTACACATCATGTTGTAATTAATAATTATGATCAATGATATCATAAATATTTTTTTTTCAATAATTTATAATATACTCATTTATTTTATTTACACTTAGGTACTTCTTTAAAATTCATTTTATAGTTATAAAATTATAATCAAATATACTCAAGCTGACACAATGATATTTTTAAATCTGATCAGAATGTATGAGTTACTTAATTGAAAATGATTTCATTACTGCTGCTAAAGCTTAATTTTTATTACATACTATTCATACTAACTAACTTCACATACTAAACTTTACAGTTATTATGTTTTGGTATAAACTAACGTTTTTTTAATTAAACTACAGATTAAAAGGAAAAACTAATAAGCCTCCTAAAGATCCAAAACGTCAAGATGTGCCTCGGAGTTTACGTGAATTTATGCAACTAAAAAAATTAGCCAAACGTGATTTGAAAAATATAAATCAACCATACATTGATGTAGGAAATAGATTTACAAAAAATAATCAAAAATGTGCATTTGAATTAGAAGAAAAACCTGAAAAGATTCATGTTATTCGGGAGAGCGGAGTTGTTGCTACTGAAGCTGTTATTGTTCAGACTACTAAAGAAAAATTAATACAAGCTAAACGAAAAAAACAATTAAAAACTAAAATAAAAAGAGATAAAAAAAAACAAAAAAAAAAACAAAAACTTGATGAAGAAACACAAGATAAAGTAGAACATGCAACTGAATATGTAAAAGACAATTTTGAATTTGGAGAAACTGTACATTGTCCTCCAAATTTGACTGTAAAACCTAGAAAAGCTGTTATTAATCATTTTGAAAATAGAGTAAGAAAAAAAAATTATAATCTTTTATTCATATTTTATTTTGTGATTTATTTACTGATTATTAATTATATTTGTTTTTAGCCTGGTCGTAAAGATGACTTGTTCTTGAAATCCATGTTAACAGATTCTGGAAATTCTGCAAAAACAAAACAAATAACTGATATTATTCTAAAAAAACCTAGTAAAAGTGCTATTCAACGGAAAGCATTTACAGGCAAACGCAAAGCATTGTCTTTATCTGATCGAAGGATAATAGAAAAAGAAAGAGATTCGGCCGTGTTAGCATACAGACAGTTAAAAAAAAATGTAACCAATAAAACTGAATAAAATATGTATTATTTAGGTTAAAATCTTTTTTTTTTAATCATTAATTTTAGATTGTTTATAACTGGGGCTTGGAATGTAATGCCCTAAAAAGACTCCAAAAATACCCTAACATTTTAAATAATGCACCTAAAAATTCACTTAAATTTTTATTATAAACAATTTTTGAAAAAGTATTTTTTAATTAATTTAATAAAAAGTTTTGCAGGACTGCATTATTTCTTATCTTCCAAGTGGATTTTTAGTCTGAAAAAATAATTATTTTCATTTAATTTTATGTTGTCACTTGTTGCATAATCTTAATATCTTACAGATCTGTTTGAAAAATTATATGATTAATATATTCAATTAGATGAAAATATTGTAAGGATGTTACAAAGTAACTTTTTGAAACAAAAATCTTAAAACCGGATTTTAGTGTTTAATGCCCTAAAAAAATAAATAAACTTAAAAATTGAAAATTGTGAAAATACAAAATAAAAAATTATTCTATTTTAAAAATACATGAAACATTTGTTATAAAACAAGGATAGCATAATATATAGCTTTGGAAAACAATGCAAATTGCTTCGATATCCCAACCCTATTAATTACTTTAATATTGATTGATAAATTTAAGTTTAATTTTATTTTAAAACATGTATGCATTTTCAATCTGTTTTTATAAACATGCATCAAAAATGTGATATTAATTCTATGATTATCCTAAAACTTTTTCTTATATTTAAAAATAGTAAAGGTTTGTGCTATTTTAATTATTAAAATTTTATTTTCAAATACATTTTTCATTTATTGAAGGAAAATTATTTGTATATAATACTATATTTATATATTATATACTTTTAAATGTTCTACACACATAAATAAAATTAATATGATAATATAGTTACCTACTAAATTTGGATGCTGATTTAGTTATGTAGAACAACACTGTTGCACTAAATAGTGTAGAACACATTATAATAATAGAAATAGATCACATGTTCATATATTATTTTGATAGATGTTTGTATGTTATTCAATAAAAATATGATGTCATTAACTTAATTAATAGCTATTCCAACAGTTGTAGAATGCTGATATTATAGAACAATTGGTTGGAATGTAAGCTTCCACAAAAAATTAACAACACAACTCTGACAGCACACACGCTCGTAATTTAAATTAAAATAGAAAATTCAGTCTTGATACATACTTGTACCATAAATCTTAATAAACTAGTTGCTCTACACTAACTAGTTATAAATAGTTAGCACAAAGCAATACGTTGATGTTTAAATCAATTAATTCAATTCAAAAGGAAGTGATGAAAGTTAATTATTAGTCATACAGTATAAACATGTATAATTAAATAAGATATTTGTCATATAGTGTTTAATTGTTTATGTCTCCGAAATATTATATTATACGGGCCTATATAAACTTAACATTGGCACTGTTTTATCAACTAATTTATGTTTAATTTTAGAAAATAAGTAACTCTGAAAAGTGAAAAGTTATCCAATAAATATTATCTATAAGGATATTTGGCGTTTGGGTATGTTTACTGTCTACCTGCAATTGCTGCAATGTACATAGTATCTACATAGTACATAGTACTTACAACATGCGCATACCTGAGATAAATTCAATTCAGTGACGGCATTCATGATGGACTGTCATAACAGCTCACCTACAGTTCTCAATGATGAATGATTACTCGAGCACTTTGGCATACAAGATACTATGTTCAACTAGAGTCAAAACGAAAATATACGAAAATGTAGGTTATTTTTGTAGCAAAAAATGCTTTATATAAATATTTACTCAACTAGTCAAATTCAAATCTATAAAATTTACAAGTGTACTTAATAGTGACATAATTAGGAATGTGCCCCGAGGTAGACATTTTTTTTACACACAAAATACTACATTGTCACTATATTTTAAAATATAGTTATAGCTGGGGCTTGGGAATATTATTTCATCAAATATCAAAGGCTTTGGAGGATCTATCTCCCCTTATTACTCTTGGTGTACCTAACAATGATCAACAACCCAAATGCCCAGTCATTTATTACAATTATTTTTAATCTAAAAAGTCTAGTTTTAATAGGCATATGTATTTACATTTTACATTCATAAAAATGTTAAAGGGTCGCGAAATTCCAAAATAATATGTTTGTTGACGTGACCTTTTCTTTCATTGTACCAATTTAAATTTTATTATGCGGTTTTTTTAATGACTAAATGGATTTTATAACTACAATCTACTTGTATAGCCATTATCTAAGTAGATCATTTTATTTGTACAAACTAACAAGGCAGTCTAATTTGGGTATTACACTGTTACGCTTACGACGTATTCGATTAAATTTATATAATTTATATCTAATAATCTAATTGACGTTTATTTTTATATTTTGAAATCGTAATTAATTATATTGATTTTAGTTATAATTTTGTTGTACTTATGGGTAATGTTGATTAATAGTTTGTTGACTGACGTAGTGACATCTGTTTTGTAAAAATATATATAGCAGTAGGTGACTGAGCTTAGGTAGTTCGGGTTTGGTTTTTCAAGAATTATATGTTTGTTCGAATAAAAAAATTGTATATTCTTTTAACATTTTCTTTATTTTTCTTATATCAAAACAAAAATATGGATGTTTTGCAAATCCCTTTTATGTATACTATATTATACCTAATAAGTAATAACTATTTACTTCTTTATATTTCGTGACTGTCACTATATTATTTTTAAAATCACTTTTTTGTATCAATTTATATAGAAATCCATGTTCTAAATATTTAATGTTTTTTGGAATAACCAAATAATATCAATAATTTATGTTTTTGTACATTTTTCAAAATGTTCAGCACAACATAATTTTCCCAGAGATGAGACCTTGACCAATGATTTCTTTTCATTAAAAAAAAAATCTCATAGCCTTAATATAATTACAAAATTTTGTCGAAATTCGTGGGGCTGTTTTTGAGAAAAATATGTACAGTCATACGCACACACAATTATTTATCTGTTAATAGTATGGAATAATTATTTGTTAAGCTCATTAGCCTCCCCCTTTGGGTGCGCACTTGGTTATAGTTCTAATTTCTAGAACAGTAACAGAGTTTGAATCTGATATAAATACAAAAAAAAAAACCATAAAAACATTTCACTATTTACATATTTTATAAAAACGTTATGCAAATCATAGTACACTCATTATCGTTGTACATAATAAATCATTTATAATGTGGATTCAGGACAAATAATTATACACCTCCTCCCTAAAAAGTGTAGTCCTATTTTACGTCCTTGTATATATTATTTACATTATATATAGCCATTAGCCATATATATCTTAAAAATAACCGCTAGCCGCTTTTTTTTAATACTTACGTACATACCTGTGTACCTTATAATAACTAACGGAGCAGATCTCATTGTAATAGTAATAATAATAATACCCTTCTCTAATTTATTTAACCCTTTCATTATGTATTTAAAATAATAGCCATTATAAATTCATATAAACTATACATTATATGCAAAGTATTAGTAATAATTTATTTCGGCCAAGGTAGTGTTAAAATATAGACTTATTTTTTTTACAATAATGTTGATCATGTTCACTACTGAGGAAAAGTGAAGATTTCTTATAGTTTTATTGGTGATACTGCAGAAGAAATTAATCAGAACTTTTAATAATTATAATTTTTTCTGAATCTAATAGTACATAATATTATGTAAAATAAACTGAATAATTAATAACTGTTTGTATACGTTTGAGATTAATTATAATCACGTTATTCTTATAAACACATTAAAAAAAAAAAATTATTATGTATACTTAATGTATTTTTATGTCATAATTTATTGTAATATTTGCTATTTTGTCGTGCAACTGGCTATACGCAAGGTCTGTAATGCGCGCGGGCCTTCTATCCATATAAACTCCGCGTAGAGATCTCCAATATTTATTTTGCAATTTTATACTAAAAAAAAAAACTTTAAACAAAATTATTTGTTAAATTCTATTGAAAATTCTACCTATCTATCTGCTGTTGACTGCCTTAGTGAAATTAAAAAAAAAATTTTAAATATTTACCTTCACAAATTCCGGTCTAACTGATATTTAAAATTATTTGAAAAATGTTTGAAATGTATTTGCATTTGTATTTAAATACATATTGTATAGAACAACATTTCCCAACTTTTTCGATCTCGCAGCTCACTAATCCTAACCTATATATACCAGTGGCACACTTGACACTGACTATTTTTTTTATTATTAATATTAGGCTTTTATCATATTATTTCTACCAAAGTATATCAGTAAATTAAAAAGTGATAAAGTTAAAATGTTGTGTTTATTCAAGTTAGAAAAACTCATGTAAAATTATTTTTTAATTTATTACAAATATTTAATTTGTTTAAATAAATTAAATTACACGGTACACCGGTTGGGAAACGCTGGTATGAAAGGTACTATTTGGAAAATAAATTTCAATAAATTTTTATTCGAGTATTGGTGTTATAGCTGATATTAATCTGTTTGAAAAGTATTTTTAATAAGTATAATATAGAATAGAGTGAATGCAAAAAGTGCTGGGGTGGGGATGCCTTATAGTAACAACTTGTATATACGATAGTTGCTGCTCTAGTAATTAAACTTGAAATTAAAAAAAAAAACCTTATCGCACCAATGTACGATTAATTTCATGCGGTTTTTTTATTTTTTTAATCAAACACAAATTAAACTTACAGTCTACTCGCATTGTCACTGGACGACTGGACGTTTAAAACAGTTGTATTTTGTTCCTCCGTTTTGTCTTCGGCGCTGTGCAGTGGCCGAATAACATTATTTTTTTACCTATACGGTATAAATATACAGTTTACGCGTCTTATCGGGTGTGCGCTAACGCAGAACAGGTACGATTAAAAACAATATTATTACTTATTATTATATATTATTATTAACGCATCTATTTCAACTTCGTACTTACAATAATAAAAAGTTTAAAAAACCGGTTAATGTGATTATATATATTTTTTTAATTTGAACTGTTATTCGTATAGTGGAAAAATATTATTTTTTTAATTAACATTTAATCAAAAAAGGTATAATTTTTAATCAAACATAAAATTTTGACGAAAATAATTTTTAAAAACATTTCCAATGTATTAAATAATTCTTTATTGCCTTAAGAATAATAAAAAAAATCAGAGAAGTCGCTCTGTACAGATAGGCTTCGAATGTGTATTTGTACCTATTTCGTTATTGAGTTGGTCACTGAAGGTAATGAATGTGTTCATTCATTTTTGAATATAATAATAAATTATTGTACCTATGGTATTTCATAATTTTTTTCTCTTGTTAATACCTTCGGTAAGTTCATAAATTATAAACACAGATAGAGTAAAATTAATGAAATTAATGAATAAATTTTGATCACGCTTACGGCTTAGATGCTATCTATACTTAACAGTATGTATTTATTTATTAATTATTATTAAAATATCAAACACCAGTTGATTTGATGTAGTGTTGACATTTTAAACGATTTGTGTTTCCGGGAAAAGACGAATGACTAGACTGAAAAAATATTGACTCCAAAATTGGATCAAACGAGAAATTTATAAGTTATAATGATAATAAATCGTTCTGTTGTTATTTACAAACAATAGGCAAAAACTGTGAAACATTAATTTTATAGAATATTTGAACACGCGGTTTTGCAATTCTTTTGCGGGATTGAGAACTATTTGAGGAGTTTAAGCCAGCGTGTGCACTCCCCTAGCTATTTCTATTCTCTACCTATATTTTGAACTAATTCTTTACTAAGAACATCACATATATATATTTTATATTTTTAATTGTTATACTGTTTTATCATACTTTATTGTTGTTGATATGTAAGTCAATACTTATGTAGGTACTTACTACTTACAGTAGAACGGTGAATATTAATAATTTGAAATTAGTCTAAATATTTCGTAAAATTAATGACCAGTAACTCTAGGATGATTTCAAAGTCGATCCCCTTTGTTAGAGCTTATTATTACATATTCAGTAAATACAGATATATACATATTTTGGATTAAGTTGTTTGTGTGAAATGATATTTTTTCACATGAAAGTTATAAAAGCTGAATACCGAGCTACAATTTTTAATGATCATTTAATGTAGCGTCCTTGTATAACAGTAAGTGACTATTTCCCAGATTATAATTAACTGGTCAACGATATGCAATGATAAGTTTCTACAACAAAAGTATAAAATGTTAATTTATTTTGAAATTATTTAGAAATTTAATATAAAACAGTAATTTTTAGATAACTTTACACTTTAATTTTATTATTTTTATAGGTAAGTATGTTTACTATATATATATATATATTAGTAATAAAGACTTAAAAATAAAAAAATAATGTTTTTAAGTTAATCGAACTTCAAAGGAAAAATATATTCTCAGTAGATCTTAATCAAAAATGTTTGGCCACTCCTATTATATACATGGTACAATAATTGTAGTTCTAATGAATATATGGTGAATATAGTGATCAGAGTGAGTTTAAGTGACTTTTAATAGTGGACAAAATCAAACTCAAACACCCAGAACTCCGAAGTTATTACACATTTTTATAAATTCCATTCTTATATAATGTGGCGTTGCGCACGTACATATTATATAAAAAATATAATAATGTTTTGTGTATTTAGTTTTTTACTGTTCAATGTTTGTAGAATTATGCAAAGATATTTTTTATCCGCAAACACATGCGTTTAATCGCGGTTATCGTTCCAGCGCAAATATCTACTATAATATTATCTTCTATAACTAAGCTCGGACTTTTATTATTTTCCCACAGTTTCGCGAATAAGACTGGCACGCGAATGTGTGTTTTATTAATAATTTAAGCTATGTTTATCTGTGCATGCATTGTGCAGCTTTATGCTTTACGGTATAAATGCATGTGCATACTCATCTTAATATCCTATGAACATATTATTATGTCAACGTATAAAATATGTGTTTTTTTAATTTACTGTAAACAGTTATATAGATAAATTATTATCTCTGTGATTATTGTATCATACTTATACGATTCTCTCGCACCGACAAATGACGACGATAACCGGACTAAGTCACAAGATAATCGACTATGCATTCTTATAATTAACTATAGCAAACCAGAGAGAAGCGCATTTTCAAAAATTTGATTCGATGGCATTTTATTATTTTAATTTTAAGTAAACAAAATTAAAGTTATCACGATTGGAGAAGAAACTTCCTTATTCATTAAGAATTGCAGAAATAACAATACTATGCATATAATACTAGTCAATATTTAACTGTCCGAAAGCCTAAACTATAACAATATAAAGTTGTGGTCAGCGGACGCACGACTTATGATTAAAATAGATACCTTATTACCCCAGAAAGTCGTCGTCTGGTTTTTTGCCGTACGGTCAAAACCGTGTAGTGTGAAACGAGCCTTAGGCTTATATACCTAAATAATAGGTATAATCAATTAAGTACATACAGGAATAACAGGATAGTTAGACAAAATGTAAGAGGAAATGTTGATAGTCGTCTTTAATAAATACTAACACCAATTGAACTTAAAAAAAAAAATAAATAAGTAAATAGGTACCTATACTTTGTTCAGCGAGAGAACATATCAATTCTGTGCATCACTTCTCAATACCTTGCTATCAAAACCGGTTCCCCTATGACAAGGTGTTGCACGGGAATGCGCAGAAGAATCGATTTTTGTTGATTCTCAGTATGTTTTCTTACTCAACAGATTACTTACTAAAAAATATTTAAAATTAAAAAGAGCCGCCCTCGCACTCTTGCAGAAATTTTTCTGAAACGTGTTGACAGTTTTCAGTACTTTTTTATATGTTCAAAGGACAATGAAATTACATGTATAGAAAAAAATCAAAAAATGTCTCTTTCAATGTACCAGGTACCTAAATAGATTCGATATCCTATCATTAAGGTATGCGGTACGCTATAAAACAACTTTCGAATATACTTTTTCTGCTCATAACCTCTAACAATACTTTATCATATTATTTTCAATTTTGACCCATAAGTGGAAACTTAAAATAGATGAAACGAGATCAGCACAAGCTAACAACCCATACTTAAGTAAAACATATTATTAGGTCCATAATTAATTAAGATTCGAATCTCAGAACAATTGACTAATTTTCAAATACATCATGAGGCCAGCTTGGTCTTATTGAGAACAATTATGGAGTAAAACAATGACTTACAGCCTATACGAACAATAAGCATTTCAATAAGCAATCTGTCTGCTGCTGATCATGAAATGTCATTTAGTCAAAATTATTCTATATACCTACATATAATAATATATAATATCTCAAAAGAACGAACTTTTCCAACTTTACTACCAAAGATTCCACACTCAATTTATTAAAATACTAACTTTTGATACACGATGTTTTCGAAAAGATTATCCGAGAGGACTTGAGAGAAATTGACCTATAGCATGTAGAGATAACTGGTTATAGTCTCTGGCCATGATGGCAACGATAAATATCGCACTTGTGTATTATCTGTAGTCATCAACCCCCTAATACATTTTTACGACCAGTACCGACTTGGACCCGTCGTAGAATTCATCACTTGTTCTTTATAACAATATACTATAACTGTATTTCCCGGATTCACCCTGGTTAAAATTAATTTATTTTTCTGTCGTTTTTCATTTTTCTTTAATAGAAATATATAATATAAACACAATTACAATAATTTTATGATTTTCTATTTCTTAATTCTAGACATATTTTATATAATAACACACACAAAAAAAAAAAATGAAGACAGATTCAACTAATGTTTAAAATCCGACGTAAATCCATTATCGTTAGATTGGTATTCGTATTTTATGTGTTTACACATCAAACATAATATGTCCGTAATTAAGAAAGAAAAATCATACAAGTATCATTGTAATTGTGTTTATAAGTATATTTAATTTTAAGATAGGTTTTAAAAAATATATTTATATTTCTAAACATTTTTATATTCTATATTTATATTAATTATAATAATAATATAATCTGCAACCAATGGCAATCATTTAAATAAATACAAAAATATTTGGTTTTCGTTAGCTATAATTAAAGTCATGTGTAATCTACGCCATACAACCTATTGGGATTGAAAAAATGAGCTAAACATCCACACCCTACGAGTTTCGAGAAATCTATTGATATAATTTTTATTGAAAACGGTCTAATAGCTTTTTAGTCTAACGGACAAAGAAAGAAACATTCATATATATATATAGATACCCTATTGTTACAATCTGAATAATTGGCATTGGGTTCTTTCATATTTTAGTACATATTTTGTTGTTATAAGCAATGACACGACTTAGATTTAATCGTACATATACTGCCCTTAGTGGCTAGCATTACAGTTCACTATAAACATACATTTCGGCACGAAACAACCCCTTAAATTAATGCTAACTCAGAGCAACAACAATATTATAAAAAGTGTTATTACATGTAGGCGCACGAATACAGGATGAGCAGCGTGGACAGCTGTCCCTCCTACGAGCTAAATTTTTCTCCTTAAATAAAGTATATTAATTGCTGCAAACATAAGGCAATCTTATATCTTGAACTATGACATGATATTAATAAATCATCTTTAAATATACAACAATATATAATGACAATGATTGTGTTACCGAAAATTCTGCCCCCCTCCTATCAGCAAGGTCTACGCCGCCTATGGCTACTTATTATTTATATTAGTGTATTTATATTATTTATCTGTTATTTATATTAGATGGTCTCCTCGATCGAGCGACGAGCGAATAATATATAATTACTATGCAATATTATTTAATGTCAAATTGTTGTAATTCATTTTTATTTTTATTGATCTTAATTACAACTTCGGCTTTTATAATGGCTATTAGTCACATTTTTAATTTGGTTTTTGTTTCTCGCAAATAACTTTTAATTTAATTTCATTAAATACATTGATTTGTTTTTAAAAATTAACGTTTTGATGTTGTTTTTTTGGTCTGGTCTGTATGAATCATCTAGGTGGTGTTCGTGTTCTATAGCTATGTAAATTATATTATGTTGTTGATGGACATGGAATAAAGGGTTATAAGAATTGATAATAATAATAATGATGCAAATGCGTTTCTATTGTTGTTAGCATTTATGGTTACATAAAGTATTACATTATTAAAACACAACATCTCCTCAAAAGTTGAAAAGTCATATGGTTGTGCTCGAGGAGAGAGAATAGAGAGAATCTAATCAGAGTAAATATAACTAACTAATTATTAGATATACTGTATAATGAATCTTGAACTTAAAAACCATAATATGTGGTACATATAAATCATGTTTAGTTTAATCATATGAAAAAATTGTTATAATAAATATTAATAATACATTTTTTGTACATTTTAAAATTATTGAAGTTATAAATATTTAATTTAAGCTTATTACAAAATTTAATTAATTTATTTGTGAGGCTTTGTTGTTATTAAACTTCATACTGAGATATATTTATTTTAAGAATAACGACATTCGACTTGGTGTTTGGTCAACAACTACCAACAATTAACCAATAATAACAAAACATATTTAATGATTACTTCTTGTATAATATATCGGCAAATAGTTTACAGAAAAATATAGTTTTAAGAAAACATAATTTTAAAACCAATATAGGTAAAGATATTTTTCACACATGCTTGTATAGGTATCTCCTATTAAGCAGATTGTAAATGATTCACAAATAATAAAAGAATTTGTGTCCTCGTCCTTGTTAGTTATGTGAGTTGATTTGAAACACGTTATGGCTTATGTGATGATCATTATATAATAAATTGCAGTTATGGAAAATATATAATAATTGTAACATTCAACGAGATTTATTTTTTATTGAATCGAATCAGTTTATTGAGCTTATTCTAATATTGATCGTTGGAATAATTCAATTGTAATTATTTTTACTTATGAAAATATTTGAACTTTGAACTTTGAAGTAACCATACAACTTACATATACTTCTCAGAGTAATATTATTTTATAAACTTTTTGCGATTTCTATATTTAATTGTTTTGGCATAATAATATAATACAACTATTGTTTCCAATTGTAGGTTATACATAAATGTTAGTGTTTCCGTGTCAGCCAATGTTCGTGAAATTTTATGGAGTGAATAGGGAAAGGGTAGCTTATGGGTTTAATCCCCTAAAATATTTACAAATCTTTTGGAAAAATGTGCATAGAACTATCGGTGTATCGTACGACCTAAAATCTACAGTATTTTGTCACTTTTGAAGTAACGTAAAATATAAGAGCATATTATTATTTTTCGGTCGAAAAGAGTCGACCGTGGATTATTTTTCAATAACATACAATTAACAAGTATTTCAATTACGACTAAAGCCAAGGTCACTGTACATAATTTGTAGATATTATCTATAATATTATAAATTTATAAATGAATACAATGGTGATAACAGGTGACGACCATGACGTGGTAGTTTAAATTTAATGTTACCTAAAAATGATTCGTTAATATTTTTTTATTTAAACACGCCAGCTCGTTTATATGACGTTTAAAAGTTGAATAACAGACACGTTTCGAATTTGAACAAACATTAAGTATAAGTTAAACACTATAGGCTGAACACTATTCAAAGTATCAACACGGTTATGTATAGGTGGGTATTATTATTACTTTAGGCCCCTGGGGATACCAAGTGAAACGAGTTCATATATAAGACACGCGTATATATATGTTATACTATTTAAGCGTGTTTTGAAAACGGTCTTTTTTTATATTTTATATTATTATAAATTATTATTATGAATTAAAATATAATGATATATATGCGACAGCAAGGAGGTATAATAAAGCTATTAAACCAACCACCGTTCGCGTGATATACAGAACAACCGTCAAACGATAACACTATATTATATAAATGCTAATGAGTATTAATATGAGGAATATATATATATATATATATATATATACACGCAGATAACCGTAAAAATGTTTAAACGACGCAACTGTACGAAATATAAATTAATAAGCATTACCCCAAACGTGTGCGTAAATATAACAGCAGTGTAATAATAATAATGATATAATAACAATAATATTATAATAAATAGTAGCACAGTACGATATTCAAACGTTAGTGTGACGTCGGAGACTCTGCAGTGTCTGACCGTATACGTTTGCGCGTTATAATATTAGGTAATCATATATTATAAAGTCATTCAAGTCTATATTATTATAACTTTTTTACCACCTATATCTGTCTAGAACACGTTTGTTCGTGGAATATAATGTCACCTATGTCGTATCGTGTTTATGCCATAAACGCGGCTAACTAATATAATATTTACATTAGAGACATTGTCGACATATCACTTTTTTTTGTTTTTTTTAGTGATCTATAAGTTTTATTTTTTCCGTATCTAGTCGTCGTTTTCAATATCGTCACGATTATAGTATAGTATAATAGGTACTGTAATATTGGTCATCTTTTTATAATCTGTTCGTAACGGTCGTCGAAAAAACAAGAGCAATAAATCATTAGACATAACCGATTGCCACTAAACAGTTTGCGGCTTATGATATACTTCAACATATATACTATAATATATATCTACATAATATTCTATTCTATATAAAATACAGTTTTTGGATTGGGAGTCTCTCGAGTAGGTAAGTAACATTCGATTTTATGAAAAAAAAAAATTGTCACGCATTCTTGTATAATAGACGATTTAAGCAGTTTACAGTTAGGTTAGGTTAGTGAAAAATAATTTTAATGAAAAAACGTATAAAATCGATTAAGTTGTTTACGAGATTACAATTGTTGACTTATTACTGTATCACTTGATGTATATATGTCAATATATTTAATCAACTACTCAGTCAATTATTCAGTACATATTTTATGTTTATATAGGTACGTGTGCCTCAAATTAAACTATTTAAGTCTCTAGCGCATATCTACATATTATTATAATGATATAAGGTTATCACCTTATATCATGCACTATATTCTTATCACCTTATATTATAAGCATGCTAATCGCCATTTTTTCATGTTAAAATAATGAATTTATTTAAATTCTGATTTTTGAAATTATTAAGTATACTTAAGAATTGGGTTTATATATAGCATTTAAAGCGTGTCATGTGTAGTGATAAATTTCTATTATGTTTTGAGCGGAGCGAATAATGTATTGATTTAAAATGATGTGTGTTTTTTATTATTCTTTTTACTTTTCATGAAATTTTTAATCGGAATTTGAATAAATTCATTATTAAAGGAAAAAATGGGGGTTAGCATTAATTGTAAATTACCTTTTATTATATTATTGTAGGTTGTAACGATGATAAATGATAATTGATATGTATAAGTACCGTTGAATATTAGAACAATTATTATTGTTAACGCTACCTATTATCTATACCTATAACCTGTTGTATTTATAACTTATGTCTAATAGATTTTAATTGTTTATACCTCAGAATAAATTAGATATATTTATAATCTATTTTGTGTTTACATGTACTGCGCTGTACCGTAAAAATTAATAAACGTGCGACTATTTAAATCATATAGATAATTATTATATGATCGTATAATTCAAATAAATAGATAATTTTTGTTAACTAATTAAAAAATTATGATTTTTTTAGAACTTAATACTAACAGAAAACTGATTTTTTTCGACAATAAGTGATAATAATAATTATTATTATTACCTAATATAGTAAGACCTACTGTCTTAAACTTTTATAAGGTCTGTAGTTGTAAATTAATAAATAAACTATTCTAGAAAATACTGTATGTATAGGATGATTCCTCAAGTAAGATCACCGCAACTTTTATCTTTTACAATGCATTTATGAAAATTCTGATTTTTGGAATTTGTTATTATACTTCACATCATGCTTTCGGATAATAACCTAATTTTTTATACCATTTAAAGAGTGTCCTGTGGTTATTCAAATTTCTTTTTTTCACCACTATTTTACTGTAAATTTTTAAGTATAACATTTTTTTGAAAATTATGACGCATCTAAATCGATATTTGAACGAGTAGTTTTTGAGTTATCAGATTTTATGTACTAAGAATAATAATCCATAAAAAGTTTTACATTAAATATAAAATAGAATTACCTAATATATTTAGGTTATACCTAGTAGGTACTTATTATACACAGACAATTTAAACAATTTATAAAATGCTAATATATTAGAGTGAATTAGTATAATTTTATAATCATTGTAGGCCTCATATTTTTTAACCTATTATCGTGAACTATTATCTCTATAACATAAAGTTTAATAATTTAGAAACTAAGTTACTAGTTAAAATTTTGATTTATACACATTGAATTATGAAGCAAAACTCATAAACTTGACAATCTACAGAAAAAAATATAGTTTTCATTTGAACAAAGATGTTTGTATCGCCACAGAATACTTATTAGATGGTATAAAAAAATGTAAGTATTTAAAAATATGCTCTAAAGACAGGTATACTTATAAATTTGAATACATTAATTATTTAAGGAAAAAGGAAGTGAGTATGACTGTTGGATCACTCTGTATATGAATCAAATAAATTAAAAATAAATAAACAGGTTTAATGACTATGACTTAATTTTAATGGGCTATGTATGGAGAATTATGCTCAAGTAATAATATATGGCTCGTATATTATGTCACCTATACACAATGTGTTATTCATATATATATGTGTATTTAAATGTTAAATACTACTTACTCAAATAATTTAATACTTTAAAAATATGTACCCAAAATTAATATTTTGGTGTATTTTATAAGAAATATAAATTATTTATTCTTCTGTCGTTTATGTAAGTAAATAGGTACCTATCGCCGTATCGGCATGGCCTTTATTGGTTTTATTTTAAGGTACGGGGTCTCTCAAAACTGACAGTAACTAATAAGTAATAATTGGTTTTGTGATTTTTTCTGTTTTTTTTTGAATAATACATAGTAAGTTGTGAAATTTAATGTATCAAAAAGAGATACGCTTCCCTATAATTATTGAATAATTGATTTAATAAATATTTATATATTATATTATCAGATCATATACAATTGTGTAGATACATTGTTTGTTATATTTAATATCCAATAAGTATTCATAATATTTTAGTATTATTTATACCCACTTAATTTTTTTTTTTGTGGATTTACACTAATTTTTTTTTTTAATTCCAGTAATTACAATTTATGTGAAACCTTGTATTTATTTTTTAAGTTTTTTAGTTGATCAATACAAACATTTTTATTCATAATTATTAAAAAAAATCAAAAATTTCACATGTCAATAATTAGCTGAAAAAAGTCAAAATATTTTTAAAATTATACGGAGTATAGAAAACATTAATATGAACATTATGTGAAAATGTCAAGTATTTACAGTTATTTGCTTTTGAATTACAACCAAATAAGAAAATCAATTTTTTCAAAAACTTTTTTTGCGTAAAAATTCACGTTTTTTATTAATTTTTTGTTTTCCTGTAATTATTAAGAAAGTAACTGGGAATTTTTTCTCTTAATTGCCCAAAGCCCTCAACTAGATTTACTTTTCACCAGAAAAAATATTGAAATTAAAACTGCCCCTTACTGCTTTAAAAGATGATAACAGACATTAAAAAAAAAAACACACACACACACACACACATCGTAAAATCAATACTTTTATTGTTCCACTCAGAATCTATAATATCACTTTAATTAATCAACGATTAATTACTGCATGTCTACTCATTGAACCGGCATTGCCCTTTTGTAGATTACCCATTTATGTACATATAAGTATACAAGGGCAAAGAGCTATGGATTTATTTCTATATAACAATTCACCGTAAAAAAATCAACATGATGCGTTTATATGTCATGTTCGTAATTCGTTGGTATGTATGTGTGACGAGAACGATTACTATTAATCGTTGTCAAAAAACACTAGACGATTTGCAACAATTACGGAACAGATCCTTAACTTTTTAAAATTTTTAATTTAATTTTTTTCGTCGCGATATACCCCGAAAACATTAATACAATCACTGCCATAGCGTATGACAATAAACAAAGACATAGTCGTACAACAACAATTATATTACCAATCTTCAATCAATTGAAATAATATCTATGCGTGTAAAGTCGTCTCTCATCGATTCGATTATTTTCCCGTCAATAAAAAAAAAAAGAAATAAAAGAAATAAAAAACCTTGGGTCGATACTGTGTACAGTTGGCTTATTAATTGTTCGCCAGATGGACCCTCCGGACGTTATTTGTCACACGCGCGCGCGCTCCTTATTTATTATACAGTAATTTATTAAACATTATATTTGTGTTGTTGATATAATATGTGTTGGCTAATTTTAATGGACCCTACAGCGATACGTGTAGCTGCAATACTCAGACACTGACCCGTGGGCGCCAATGATAAACTAACAATTATTGGGCCATCATGTCAGTCCATGTTAAATGAAATGCCGTTTTCACACGGAAATTGATCAGTGGCATAATTTTGAGAGCGGACTTCGCATACCAACTATATAAGACATAATATATTATAATATTCAATAAACCGCCGAAAATCATTAACATTTTACTTCATACAGCGTTACGTAATTTTACAGACATTTAAAAAAAAGTTAATTTTTAATATAAATGACAGTTTTGTATTTTATTTATATATTTATAATCATTTAACTAAAGGAATACCATAAGAACACCTTAAGAGGATATCAGCTCATTTTTTGTTTTCTCTCTCTGATCCACGCAAACATAGCACATTTATGTTTAACAGAACCTACCCTGCAGTGTTATTACTTTTAATATTAGAGTGGATTCATCTATTATCAAACTTTAAACCAAGAGCATTACCTGTGACACTACTTTGGCTATTTTATGATATTTTAATTTTTATGTAAGTTATTACAATTTAAAAATCCTTATAAATTGTATTAAAATTAAAATATCTCAAAAAAGCCAACGTAGGGACACAGGTAATGCTCTTAGTTTAAAGTTTGATAATAGATGAATTCATTTTAATATTAAAATTAATAACATAGGATTGGTTCTGCCAAATATAAATTTACTATGTTGCGTACGGGTCAGAGAAAGAAAATAAATAGTGAGCTGATATCCTCTTAAGGAATAACCACGAGGATAAGTAACCAAATGTATGCTTATTAGACTGTTACTTATTTTATATAATAAAGTAGTATTTCTTTGTCATTTTAAAACATTATACCCAATAATAAAGTTAACTAGACACTAATTTAAGGAAGTGAATATATTTAGAATATAAACGGGATATTCAATATTACATTACGCTATTTTAAAAGACGTATTATATTAAGACGTTTTTTCTTGGAATTAATTCAATATAAAAAAAATTATAACCATTGATTGCATTTTTTAAAAAAATAATTTAAAAAACCCTAAATTGTTGGATGACCTATTGATATTATATTCCTATTTTAACGTTAAATGTAATTAAAATAATATAAAAAAGTAAAAATTAATTTACTGTAGGTAATAAATAATAGTGCCAACAATAATATTACATTATACAGAGTGGATATATAGATAGGCACTAAATTTATCGTTACCAAAATGTGTGGTGTTGGAATGAGAAATTCGACAAACAGGCAATTTTGCGGTCACGTCCAAAAGAATTTCCAGCGAAACAGCCACGGTAATTGTAAAAATAAATGAACTATAAAAAAAAACAATAGTTTTATTTAATACTATATTATTTACAGGTAGTAAATTATAATATTACTTACTATTTAAAAAAAAAAAAACTAAATATAAATAACTATGACATAAAATAATAATATATGTATATATAGTTATTTAAATAAATTTAATGATTTGATTTCCAGGTTGCTCTAAATGACCATTACTAACGATGATAACGATCGACACCAAAATCGATGTGAAAAAATGGAGGTGAACGATAATATAAGATCTCAATACACAATAGGCAGCAACGACTTTATACGTAAATAAATACGAATCATGCTAAAATTAATAAAAAAATAATAATTAAGTAATATATTATAAATTGCATGATATATATGTCTATTAAAAATTATAACTATTACTGAGTGCTTAATATTTGCAATAAAAGCTTATAATAAAAGAAACGACTTTTGAATTGATTCATACTAATATTAATTAATAAAAGTTTGAAAACTGTTAATAATTAATATTATGATGTATCAAGTATTGAAGTCGAGATAGAAGAAATTGATGATAAATACGTATCACAGTTGTAGACGAAGTCGGGGAAAGACCTAAGAAAAATGTCAAGGAAAAATTCCATGAATTCTCGTCATGTCTGAACAGTAATTCGAAGACGGTGTTCACGTACAAAACAATCACCAAAAGACTGCCGATCTTACAATGGTGGCCCACGTACTCCATAGCAGACTGTATCGGAGATCTTCTGGCCGGCATCACGGTCGGTCTGACACTTATACCGCAATCGATGGCCTATTCTGCTCTAGCCGGTCTACCGCCACAAGTAATAATAATAATTAATAGTTAATTTTTTTTCTTTAATCCGTCCGATTGTTGCGGTTATTATTTTGTAATACACCTGCTACTTACCGAGGTTGATCTCGTTTCCAGCAAGGTCTCTATGGTTCGTTTATCGGAAGCCTGATGTACGTCTTCCTTGGAACCTGCAAAGAAGTACCCATGGGACCGACAGCCATCGTGTCGCTAATGACGTACAACACGCTCCACGGACTCGGACCTGTGTACGGTACACTGCTATGTTTCTTAACAGGTGTCATACAATTGATGATGGGCGTAGTGGGATTAGGTAAACTTCGAACGCGCATCAGCTGTTTATTTAATATTGTACGACGTTTTAATTTATTTATTGTTATATACTTCCCGATATTGTCGCCGTAGGATTTTTGATTGATTTCATTTCCGGACCAGTGAACTCGGGGTTTACGTCGGCTGTCGCGATACTCATCGTCGCGTCTCAAATAAAAGACTTGATTGGCGTCAAAGCCGCGGGGACAACTCTATTGGACATGATCATATCGATATCCAAAGACATTAAAAATTTCCAATTGGGCGACACGTGGCTAGGGATAATTTGCATCGTTATTATTCTTCTGTTGAGAGTAAGTAGGTATCTATATAAAAAAACAGATCGTAGGATTCAAGTTCGGCTACGGTTGTTGTATACAATAATGTATCGCGTACACTGGTAAGTCATGTTTTTATATTCGCTTGTTTTTTTACAACGTTAAAGAGAATGGCTCTATGTCAAATCGGACCCAAAGACGTGAAAGAGCAAACCACGTTTCACAAAATTATGAACCGATTCATGTGGCTGATAGGTACATTCAGAAATTCGATAGTAGTTATCGTTAGCAGTTACGTGGGTTACGTGTACATTACTTCAACGGGACACGACGTGACCTCTAATGTAATTCCACCGATTCCGTTCAAAGTGGTCGGTAAGTAGAGATGAACACTGCGCAGACCGTCCTGACTACCGCGATGCGTAGTGGGTGCGAGCAGTGGGTATACGTATCAGTTGATCGTTAAAATGATTATGTGTTGCAGGTAAAATACCATCGGGCTTGCCAGATTTCGACCTACCGAAGTTTAGCATTATGAGAGATAACGGAACTACAGTAGGATTCTTTGAAATGGTCTCGAGCATAGGTTCCGGAGTTATAGTGTTACCGATAATTGCACTGATCGAAACCATTTCCATATGCAAAACGTTCGGTTAGTTAAACATAATGTTTAATATAATAATAGTTGTAGGTCAATTTTAAACAAAGCCTTGTTAAGGGAGTGGCTAAGGAACTGCGGGTATATTTTGTTAGTTTCGTAATGATATGAGTGCGACGCGTAAAAACTTTTCGTGGTTCCATATCTTCAAAAAATATTTACAGTAATCAAAAACTCTACTCTTAAATTGGTTATAACTATAATACACACATACAGTCAATTTTAAAAGTAAAATGCATTATGAACACACTTTAACTATTTATTTAAATAGGTGAAGCCCAATTACAAGTTTAAAATAACACAGAGTATAGCTATATGCTATAGCTAAATAAGTTACAGTGTATAAGCTATAAATTTAATAAAAGTAAAGATAACATCGATAAACAAAATGGTATATATGATATAAAATATTGTTGAAGAGTAATGGAGAACAATGAAATAATAATGTAAAAGAAAATTAATTAATTACATTACTTAAATATATAATAATAAAGATTCGATTGAGTTATTAATAAATAAATCAATGTTAAATTTGTTTACAAGCTGCATTAAACGATTTGAGAAGGTACTATAAGTCGAGCGCTAGAAAGATTGTTTTCGTTTTCCACGTAAGCATTAGGTATGTTTAATAATCAATAAATTGTAATAGGTATAAAGTTTTTTTTATTGGATTACGATATATAATAATATATTGACTTAACACTCATTAGGAACCATAAATTATATTATTAAAAAAAAAAATAAGGAATTTAAATGGTAAACATACTTAAGTTGTAATGGGCACAATTACTATCAACGAAAATGTAATTACCTATACATGACTACTTATATTAAAATTGCTACTGCAATGTGCTTTTAAAATGTACTTATAAATTGTCATCAATATGAAACTATCTTAAATGCATTTTAGTTGGTTGAAATAGTAAAATTCATGTCTAAAATTAAGAAGAAATTCTAGAGATATTATTGCTTGTATGTATTATACCTGTGTATACATAAGATTCATAATAAAAACATGCCTATACTTATATACTTATACAGGTGTTATGCCTTTTACAGGTCATAATAAATTATATTTAAATGCTTGAACCGGGTTTGAGTTTATACTAATTTAAGTTCTTACCTACATAACGTTCGGTTGGTGTATGTCGATGGTGGGGGGGGGGGGTGAATCCTACGACCGGATTAGCATGATGGTTCTGAATTTCGTATTTTCGAAGTTTCTGAGTTTCGTGATATTATTTGTAATTATGATTACGTTTATGTTATCTTCCAGCCGATGGTAAGCCCGTCGACGCCACACAGGAGTTATTGGCGACTGGTTTGTGCAATATCGGCAATTCATTTTTTCACGCATATCCCGGCTCGGGGTCTTTTTCCAGGAGCGCCGTGAACGCAGCTAGTGGAGTTCGAACTCCGATGGAGGGTTTGTACGCCGGTGAGAAAATTATTGTATTTTATATTGTGCTTACGAAACTTGATCGCATCAGTAAATGGCGACGTTATTTTTAATTTTAATTTTTACTTAAACCATGAAATCGTCAATATTTTTTTAGGCATTTTGGTCATCGTTGCCTTGCTTTTTTGTACGCCTTATTTGTACTACATACCGAAAGCGGCTCTCGCAGCGATCATTATTGCAGCGGTCATATTCATGGTTGAAGTGCGTGTGGTCAGACCTATTTATAGATCGAAAAGTAAGTATATGATTTTTAAATTCATATTTATATTAGACATATCAAACTTCATCAAGCTTGCATATAAGGCGGGTACTAAGTATGCTGACCCCCATTTTATGGTGAATAGTTAATTTATTCAAATTTGAATTTAAGGGTTTCTTAAGTAAGTATAATTATTTCAGATATTTTTAAATACTTAACTTTTTATACCATTAAGAAATGTCTATTGGCTATATAAATTTTTTTTTCAAATGAAGACCAATACCTTTTTTACTGTACATTTTTGAGCAAATAGTTTTTTTTAAAATGTTGATGTATCTAAATTAAAATTCAAAAGATTATAGTTTCAAAGTTAAAAAAATCTATAATATTATATAGCTAATAAATATACCTACTTATAGTAGGATAATTGTCCTTAAAAATGGTTCTAAAAAAAATTAAAATATATGCGATATTTCATCAAGTATTTGTTAATATTTGTTAATATTATATTTATTAAAATCGGATAATTTGTATAAATTATATAATACCAATAGGTAGATTATTATAAATTAGTAATTAGTAAGTAATTACAATAATTTTTAAATTATTATAGGCCTTATATCTTCTAAACATCTTAGACCTATTATCCTTAGTACATAAAGTTAAATATCTTAAAAACAACTTATTTGAATTTAAATTTAGATAGGTCAACATTTAAAAAAAGTCATCGACTTCATAATTTATAGAAAAAAAGGGTTATTACTGATTTTTATTTGAAAAACATGTGTTGATATCGCCGTAGGTTATTCCTTTAATGCTATATAGAATCTACATTTTTGAAAATATGATGGTCCTTAAATATACATCTACTTAAAAAAATTAAAAAACAGAATTTGAATAAATTTATGAACGAAAAAAATTTGGGTGAGAGAATGTTTGATTATAATGATACTTAAATGATAATTAGATATTTTGTATATAATTATAATATGTGTAAATGTATACCATACATTTTAAATTTGTAATATTTTGTTTTTTAATCTTATGTTCACTGTTTTTTTAGAAAGTGATCTCATACCAGGTTTGGCGACGTTTTTCGCTTGTTTGGTTTTACCTCTGGAAATAGGAGTTTTAATAGGTATTGGATTGAATTTGGTTTCGATTTTATATCACGCGGCAAGACCAAAACTGTTGATCGAAGTGCATAAGGTACGCAAATGTAAAATTTAAACGCAGATGCCACATGATTAAAATCGTGATTTCAGACACGGGATGGAATAAACTATTTGATGGTCACACCAGACAGATGTTTGGTTTTCCCGTCAGTTGATTACGTGAGGAATTTGGTGATGAAACAAAGCTTGAAACGCGAACTTCCTGTGGTCATCGACTGTTCACATATATATGGAGCGGACTTTACTGCGGCAAAGGTCCGAAAAACAATCATGTAAAAAAATTATTAGTATTAACTTTTGTACATTTTATTCAAGGTCATCGAGATGTTAACACAAGACTTCTCGAAAAGAGGTCAAGCTTTGTTTTTCTACAATTTAAAACCTAGCGTGGTAGCCGTGTTTGAAGGAGTCCAACCCAAAGGATTTATAACGTATTATCATAGACACGACTTAGATCAGTTGTTCCAAAGATGGAAGTCAGTATTTACAATAATTAATGGCTTTGTTGAAATACCTCTAATACGATTAAAAACTTTTTAGGCAACAACGTCAACAAATCGAAAAACCGTCGGTAGACTGACATCCAGAGTTTGAAAATAGCAAGGTGTAATTTTTTATAGTTAAACAACATAATAATTGAAAAAGGATCTGATGAATTAAATTTATAATTTTAATACTAATTCAAAACTTTATACATTCATACATGTTTTAATTTCATTGACAACATATTGGTATAATTATGTGTACTTACCTATTTATACTAATTTAGAATTTGGTACTTCTGTAGTGAATTTTAATATTTTGTTTGTATGATTTGATTGATTTATTTTAACTAGAAAATATAAATCATTATTTTTAAGCAGACGACATACCTATGCATTTTTAATACTTTTAAACTAGATAATAAGATTTACAACACTTTGGATTTTATTCATTTATTTATATTAAAATTATTATTATAGTAGAAACCAGCTGCAACTTTGTACTTCGTTCAGTCTTAATTAATTTTAATACTGTCATTAGAAAAACATTTTTTTTTTTTTTTGAAAAAAAAAATCAAAACACAAAATACATAGAAAGAGAGAGAGAGAGAGAGAGAGAGAGAGAGAGAGAGAAAGTTTTCGTTATTTTAATTTTGATCAAATTTGTATTTTGTAGTTATTAAATAGTATTATGTTTAGAGTGTGTAACGTTTATAAAATAGACAATAATTATGTGTATTATGTATTTTAATATCGTAACATCAAACAATGTATTAACACACCAACCTATCTATAAGTAATATGTTTTTATAAATAACAATATGCCCTTTAAAGTTTGATAAACCGTAAAAAATTATTAACATAATAATTAGTTATAAAATAAAATGATATACTTTTCATCAAACAATTTTTCATCACATAATTTTGTGTTTTTGTTTTATTTTGTTATGAGTACACTTAAGTTACCTATTTAAACGTATATAACACGTGTCGTAATTGTCCTACACGATTTTACACAACGAACGTTTAACATCGAAACTGTTTGACTAAACATTTAACATTTGTTGGGTTCAATTATTCTAAATTTTAACAAATTAAATATTATAATATTGTATATTCTCATTGTTTTTAGTACCATAACATATACCTACGCAATTTACCCTTTATCGTGTTATTCTATTTGGTTGCCATAACTCCTTAGTATTGAATGTAAATTTGTCAATGATATAGAAATCAATTGTATATATAATTGATTAAATAAACATGCAGGATTATACATTTTTTGACATAGTATAATATTAAGTTATACGTTAGACGATAAATAGTAATTCAAGTAGGTTATTCTTTGATATAACGGGATGAAAAATAAAGAAATGGTACCATAATATTTTTCAAAGGAAAATATTATTAAATACTTAATAATAATTGTATGTGTAGTGTGTTTCAATGTATTAATTACATTTTTGTAGCTAATTTTCACTAGATAGCAATATATTGTGTTTAGAATATTATTAAGTACCAATTCAACAGCATAATAATTAATATAAATACTGTAATTTTGGATTTGGATTTATATAGAAACTAAATATGTGCCTACAATTCTGTAATAGCTTGTCAATAAAATACGTACTTTCGATGTAAGTGTACGACACTTATAATTGATTACAAGCATAATCTTTTAATAATATCGTGTAGTGCTATAAAATTACTATGTTTTAAAAAAAAAAGTTATCACCTGCCTTGAAATATTTTATTTGAGTCGTATAAAAGACGTGAAACTACGTATCATGTAAATACCTATCATTATGAAAATATTAATTGTGTTTGTGTCTGTCCTATACTATACTCGTATTATATTTATAATATGTATAATTATATTACATTTATAATTAATTATTAGAGTACATTTTACGAACAAGAATGGCTACTACAGTGTACGTAATATGTAAAAGCACAAATTAGAAAAGCTTTAGGTATAATGCTAAGGTTAGAAGTTGAAGTTCCTTTGAAGTATTAACATGCCATAATATTATAAGTTTTAACATTTATTTTGTTTACATGTTTTATAAAATTGTTGCATGATTATGATATACGATGCAGTCATTTTTTTGTTATGATTTATGAATAATTTAAAAGTAATGAAACAAAAATAATGAATGCACATTTATTTTATTTAGACATGGTCTCAGTTTTTAGTATATTACATACCTATGTAGTGTATTGTAAATATTTGCAAGAAATATTAGGTTCCACAGAACAGTCGTCTTATACCATACGAATCTAAATAGCTTTAGATCGGTTATAAACTAATTAATTAGTTGTGCATTATGCACATAATTTAGGAATTATTTTCAATTAAATTTGTTCTACCATTGAGTTCTGATCTCAGACGTTAACAAAAACCCATGTTGAATATGACAAAAACATTTTTTAATTTGGGGAGGGCTAATTTTGAGTTTGGATACTCCCCTACTAGTCTTACCTATAATAGAACCTCTGCCTAGCTGCGATTTGCATTTGTGCAATAGAATTTAAACAATAATCATTAGTACTCATACGGAAGGAAAATCTGTTATCTCCAATTCAAACTTACAGTACAAACACATGATTGAATGATAATACATGGAATGAGAATTAGTTACTATGCACACCATGATTAATAATATCATAAACATGTTTATAATCGCGCTCATACGTTGTTATTTTATCTGTTGCCCGCATTATAACGTTGACAAATAGTACCGACACCGGGTGATCCATTTGACTTAAGACACTCAATATTTTAAAAACTATAAACGTTTTTGAAAATATTTTTTTTACATTATTTTGAATTGTTTAAAAACAATATTTTTTTATTACTTTTTATCGTTAACATTTTTTAAACCTTCTAATTTTTTAACAATAACATGATGTATTTTTAATTCCTTATTCTAAATCAGAATATTTTTTGGAGTACTGAACATTGAATTTTAAACGAGTAGTTAATGAGTTATAAGTAATTAAAATTAAGATGAGGGGAGTAGAGTAGTGCAGAGGTACCTACCCCTCAAAATGTTGGTTTATAACTTCGCTAGCCTTAACTTAAAATACTCATAATCAATAAATTACTTGCCCGAAATTTAATTTTTATACTATATACAATATTATACTATATATTTATACTATATTTATGTAGATCGAAATAATAATATTCATCTTCGGAATATGAAATCAATATATATATATATATATATATATATATATATATATAGTCATTCAAAAGAGTAAAAATCGTAATAAATGGTAACGATAAAAAATTGTAAAAATATAATTTTTTATGACTTAGAATAATGTAAAAGAAATATTGTCAAAAACTTTAGTGTTATCTGAAATATTGAATGTCTTGCATTAAATAGATCACCCCGTTTTTATAATATGTTCTATACTTGTGTTAATCATATTTAACAGACTAATTCGTCAGATACCACTTGTGGTTTATTCGATCTCGATGTAGTATTAACGATAATGATAACTTGACAACCATTTCCATTTGACGTAAATACCTACAATAATGTGTTGCCAAACCACTTTATAACGATACATTATATAACGTAGGTGTTACATTCTGTTATTTATTTATTTATTGTTATTATATAGCGTACCAATGTTACACGCGTGGACGATGTAGTTTTTCGTGGGCAACGAACTCGATACCTTTGGTACGTGAATGTCACGCTCTGTTTGATTATACATAGAAGAAAACGTCAAAGATTCAATTAAATATGCCTTCCAGTCCTGGTAGTTCGCAAAACAACCGGCTGCCGGATATCACGGAGAGTGCAGGGGACACGCTGGTCTACAACCGCGAGGTATTCAATGTAGGAAGTTCTGACTTCATCCGTAAGTATATTATACATATATTATTATGCATAACACGCTGGATATCACCGTTCCAATCGATACAACAATCTTAAAAAAGGGTGTGAATTTTTCCTGTATTGTATCTTAAGTGTTTGGGTTTTTGGATTCAACGGCTCCAATATGAACGGCGTTGAGTTTGGACGTATATATGAATTCATGTTTAATAGACTATAGCTGTCTAATAGACTATTTACTACTTCTAGTTTAATACTATATTATGAAAACGAAAATATAAAGAACTATTGCACAAAAAGTAAAATCTAATATTTAATTTTTTGTTTTTGTGTAAAATTTATAAATTGTTTACTAGTATTTTTATGAAAATCTTGATGTTTTTGTGATTTAACAATATGACTTCAATAACAGGTTAGGTTAGGTTAGACTCCATATTGGTAATATTCAGTTTCAAATCATTTAAGTGATTATAGTAATCAATACTTATATTATAAACAATTTCAAAAATATATTTTGACGGGAATTTAAAATTAAATGATTATATATTGTAATTTGTATGACGTAACTTTTGATCTGATATGGGTTTTACAAATACGAATAAGTATCTAAATATATATATTTAGCATGAAACTATGGTCTAGATATGGACTATGAAGTATTAAAAGTTTCAAACGAAAAAATCATGAACATTTATATTATATATACCTACTAACTGATTCCGTGCACTTTTTTGTCTATTAAAAAAATTAATAATGCCAATTCTATATGAATAATATGTTTTATTTTATAATGCTTAAAATATACTAAGTAATATTGTTACAATATTTAATTTATTTTGGATCATTATGTATTTTTATTCATTTTATCAAGACAAGTCTGAAAATTCTTGTTTTTGATTCAATGCTATTTATTGAAGTGTTTTTGAATACACAATATTTTTTGTTTTTTCCTTCTGGTGCGTACACAAATAAATCAGAAAGTTTTTTCGACGCGTGAGCAGACCACATTCAGCTGAGAAGCATGGATTTTCTAAATTCAGTCCACATGTATTATGTATTTTGTTGATGACAAATCGTCGATTACAATTCGTTGTAATTAAAATATATATATTAGAGGTGGGTCGGACTGTTCGAAGTTCAAATAATTGAACCAAACTTGAGGTGTTCAGTTCGAATTTGAAAGTTGAATCTAGTTTAAAAAAAACTAAACCGAACTAGAATAATGTTCAAAATTCTATAATTAATCTGAACTTCAAAATACTTAGAACTCTAGAGAAATGAACGAACTCCAAAAAACATTGTACACTCGAATTATTTACTTGTTATTAATCTTATTATTTTGATATAATATAACTAAAAAGTCAGATTCAAAACGTTATTAGAAAGTTTGGTTTTAGACCATGTTTTTGAATTCAACCCATTTCTAATATATACGTATAATATATTATATATTGTATAATGCCTATATAAATATGATAATAATCCATATAATATACGTCGTTTATAATTATAGTGATTGACGAGGTGAGCGAAAACGAGGAAAAAGATTTAAAGACTTATTGCAAACAAATATCCGATAAGACTAAATCAGTGTTTAAGCTCAAAAACATACCCAAACGGTTGCCATTTCTGCAATGGTGGCCAATTTACACGTCGGAAGACTTTATCGGAGACCTTTTAGCTGGTTTCACAGTTGGCCTAACGCTCATACCACAATCCATGTCATTCGCAGCTCTGGCCGGTCTACCACCTCAAGTAAGCCTACACCTATAACTGGCAAGTGTCAGACAATTTTTGTACAAGTGTTCGTCAATCAGAATTTTATATAATACCTAACTAATAATGCCTAGTAATAAATAAATAATTTGTGAAATTTACATTTTATGTAATGTAAAAATGTATGTAAGCTTAAACGAAAAATTAAATATTTATACAGTCAAACTTTAAATCGAACTATTTTAACTCGAAATTGTCGAATTTTATGTTTAAAGGATCCTATTTATTTAATTCGAATTCTTCGACAGCTCGAACTTTTTGGCCGGTCCCTTCAACTTTAAGTTAACCAAGTCCAATGTATTAATATTATGAATGAATTCTGTTATAAGATAAAAAAAATATCCGAATTCAAAAACCAGTTCTCCCGCAACATCAAAAATTCTAAAAACTAGTTTTGAGTTAATATAAATCTGCAGGTCTGGTTTCATTGTCAATGTGGCCAGACATATCATGTGTGCACTATGTAGGAGGGTAAATATAAATTATATAAAAAGTACAAAAAAGATCTTCTTTGATGAGATATAAAATTAGATAAGAACGAATAGGTATACAGGTTAGATTAGGTTAGGCTACAATAAGACGACTATTTTCCAAAATTTGGTAAATTCTTAAATTTGCTATGCCATTTTTTTTCTTATTATTTTCAAATATGTATATATCAACCCTTTTCATTATACATTTTTAAACTAATTTTGTACTTACAAATATAAATAATAATTGAAAATATTAAGTATATTTAAAAACCTTAATAATTAGAATTTGAATAAATACATTATATTAAATGAAAAAATTGGGGCGTGCATGATTAGTGAATTATTATACTGGATGTATATACTTTATATTTACTACAATCCATTTGTAAATATGCCAACTTCGTAGAGGAGTGTTGGAGAAATATACACACAGATTAATAATGAGAAAATACGAGGGCTACAGTCTTCTCTCCTCCCTAAAAATAATGTAGTCCTAGTTGTGCCTATGTAATTAATCTGCCGACAAACACGTGATCTATATTAATCGCCTGTTTCCAGTACGGTCTGTATGGTTCGTTCGTCGGCAGTCTGATGTACGTCTTTCTCGGGACTTGCAAGGAAGTGCCCATGGGTCCGACGGCCATCGTGTCGCTAACGACGTACAACACGCTCAACGGGCACGGACCAAAATACGGAACGTTGCTGTGTTTCTTGACGGGAGTCATCCAACTGATCATGGGAATAGTGGGATTAGGTAAGCTCAGACGACGTCTAAACGGGGACTTTATACCGTGGTTTTAAGACAATCAAGGTTTCTCATCGATTGTATTTTCCGATAACCCGTGCACCTACAGGCTTTTTGATCGATTTCATATCTGGGCCGGTGAACGCGGGATTTACGTCGGCCGTCGCCATACTCATCGTCGTGTCCCAAATCAAAGACATAATCGGCATACGTGCTGTGGGATCGACCCTGATCGACATGATCATATCGCTGTCCAAAGACATCAGTAATTTTCGAGTGGGAGACATAATACTTGGATCGGTGTGTATCGTTGTGATTCTGCTGTTAAGAGTAAGTGTGAAAAAATCAAAGTTGTATATACATTCTATGTTCGAGATTAGTTACTATATATTGTGTTATGAAGTGGTGGATGACATGAGTGCCAAAACGAAATAAGATAAAAATAAGTGGTATCATACAAAAGCGCCAAGATCCCCAGATACCTGTGCGTATTGCATTCAAGATATTACATTTAAAACTAAATATATTGTCCACGAAATCCAAATGTAGGTATATTTTTAACTGACAAATGTATTATCTGATTACGTTATAGCATTAGTGTTTTTGTGTTTAAATATTAAAATGTTAATACCACAGACTATATTTTCATATTATTGTTAGTCTACAGTGTTAGTTGGTAATTAGTAATTATTTGTATTTCGCCATTTGCGTAATCTATACAGCTATATCTGTATAATGACAATACATTTTGCAAAACCATTAATTATGAATAAAAGTTTTATGCGTTTTATTTAATGAACATAAGTAAATATTTTTACGATTATATATTATATATTATAGACGGTTTTAAATATTTTAAAATACATAAAATAATTATATTGGTACAAATGACATCTCTTTTTTGTATGTCCGTCGCTAATATATCATAATACAATATTAGGTAGGTACCTATAATTTTATAATGGAACTTATGTACTAGGTACTAAAATGATATGTATTTTGTTTATATCTTTGGCGCTTATGTCACATAGCCACTACAAAGTATCGATTGTAAGTATAAGTATTTCAAATAAATAAGATAAAGAGCAAGTTTCATATTCTAAATTTCTAACTGTCAATTACTGTTATTGCATTATTAATTGTTATAATAATACGAACGATGATGACGTTTTATAATTATTGTGATATTGATCTATGTACACTATTATTGAGATGTTAGCTCTGATTCATGTGGGCCCCGAAGACGAAAGCGAACGGACCAAAGTTCAGCGAATCATCAACCGAACCATGTGGTTAATCGGCACTCTAAGAAACTCCATTGTCATAATCGTGACCACATTCATTGGATTCATTTACGTGAATTTGTCGGGCCACGACGTGACATCTAATGAAATGCCACCGATACCATTTAAGGTGGTAGGTAAGTAAGGGTGTTACATTCTTTAGCCAAAATCGACCTTTACGTTTCCTGCTAAGTCCGCTTACCACCAGTATAATAATACAAATATAAATGTTTTAATATTCCTCCACAAAAAAAATCCGCTTTTATATTTTGGTAAACCCTTACGCTGGGGCTATACACGGCGTATTCCGCGGCGTTTTCCGACTGACGAGCTATACAAGGCGTATCCGTCAAGCGTATTTCGCCTCATATATTTATACAATATTTAAAAACAATGGCAAACCCCATAATTATTGTATCAATAATATAAACATATTTATCGCAAACGAATAGCACTAATGAATAATATATACTCGTCGTTCGATCATTTGCACTTGTCAGTTCGTAGGAGTAGGTTTAATATTATGCAGAAAATTACACCAGCGCTTATAATTGCCATAAATGGTATTATATATTATATTATATTATTTATAATAGGTAGACGATATTATAATTTATAACATATTATGATGGACATAATATTTAGGCACTGTTCCATACATTCATTGAGATAAACATGATTAGAGGCGATTATTATTTTTTGTTTTTAACATAGGGCAATAACATATTTATAACATATTTAATATCCAAGTAAAATTATTGTATTTATAAAATTATGGTGCAAACGCAGCGTTTTCCGTCACCAGTATAGCCCATCCCAATTTAAAACAATGTAAAATTAGTAGTTAGCGTTTTTATTACTTCGGCGTTCGTCCGCCAAAACGCAAGCCGGCCGGCGTTTTCCGCCGCGGATAAAAACGCGGCGTATTACATCCGTCGTGTATAGCTACTCCGATATAAACCAATGCATTTTGAATTCGACGGAAAACGCCGAGGAATACGCGGCGTACGAAACGCGGTGGAATACGCCGTGTATAGCCCCGGAGTTACTATAAAATATTATTAGAGATTATATTAAACCAAACGGTGCACTTCTAGATTTACTGATAATACGAATCGACGTCAATGCAGTAAGGCCACACAAGAGAAATAAATTATTGCACATTTATTACTATAATTATTGTATACAAATAATATTTAATACATATTATGTACCAAATGTATATTATGAGCAATATGAGCGTCAACATTAATGCAATTCCAAAAAATCATCTAAAATTTGAGTAGCTTTAATGTATAGTTATGTCGGTGGTAATCTTTGGGTCTATGTTTATTCTACCTATTTATGTTTGTTTATCTCTATTACAGATAGTTTTGTAAAGTATTCAAATACTTGCATTTAAATCCTTTTTTGATATTTCAATTACTTTTCAAATACTTTTTGATAAGTGCATTTTCAACATTTTAAAAATACTTTTTCTTCGTATTTTATTCCAGAATACTAAATACTTTAATTTTTTTCTTTTATATTATTTACTTATCAAGAAGTAGTGATTCCTTTACATTTAAAAATATTTTCCTGTGTTATATCACAAAGATAAGGAGGAAAAAAAATAAAACAAATTTTGGTCTCTGATGCTGGGTGTCCTTTGGAAACGTAAAGAAACTAAGTACATTTGAATGTACCGAACTTTTGTTTGTGCAACATTTCACACCACATTTGACCACATTTGACTCTTCATAATGTTAGCAAGTGGCAACACTGCTAGATGTCGGTTTTCGAGGTTACGACCCGGACTCAGTACGCTTGTTCGTTCTGTTTTTACATGACCGCGTACACGAGGTTGATGTGCTGCGCCATACGACTGCCGTAAAAAGTAATTCAAATTCCGTGATTTAAATGAAATAGTGTTAATCTATCGCTAGGTTGCGATGTTTGTTTCTTATTAAATATAGTTAAACTGTTAAAACAAATCTTGTTTTTATCCTGACCTAAGTTGCTATTAATAATTACAAAAAAAAAAAACCACAGATAGTAGCAAGAATCAACAATGAATTGGTTATTCGGTTCGAATATAAAAGTTTTAATAACTCGGCGTAATGTGTACGAGGAGTAATCAAAATGTCACAAAGATTAGGAATTTGGCGCTAGTACAACGCGTCATGTCATATTGTGTGGTCATATCACACAAAAAAGTCAGTGAAGTGTATTTAATAAACAATAATTTCTCATAAAGATTTATTTTCCCTTTCGCGGTGCCACTAATTTAAGGTAGGTTTTATTTGTTTAAATATTCGAGAATTACATGGGCCGAATAGGGGTGTACTGTCTGATTTTATATAATCTGTGATACCGTCATATGCGTGGTCTATAATATACTAGTTCTTACAAACAAGGGGTTACTAAAATCTAAAAATTGAAATTTGTTGTGATGGAAAATGGAAATGTATATTACTACGAGTATACTGATGATAAACGCAAAGTTTGATTTTGACGGAAAACGGGTCACCCGGTAAGTGAGAACCGACACTGCAACCGACGTCCAACACTGCTGTGAAGTCGTTGACAGTGCTGTACATTACCCAAATAAAAAAAATGAAGTGTCTTTTTATCTTATCTAGCTAAAAAAATAAAGTATCTTTTTATCTTATTTAGTTAAACATAAAGATTATTTGAGAACAATTATCTAGATAATTATTTAGCTAATGAATACTTTAGAAGTTTTTTACAGAAAATTATTTTAAATCCTATACATTTACTACGCTTTGTAATCACTTCAAAATTAAATCATGAAATAGTTTATAATTAATATTATATACCAAATAATATATGATAATGATAAAATATGATAATAACTACATACAGTATGTTGGTAACAGACGTTGGCCCGATAAAATATGTCGTCGCCCGCAGGCATTGACTTTATAGAGAAAACATTTAAACTAAAATAGTAAAGACGTTAACATCTATATAATATTATTACGTATTTCAGAAGTTATGCACTTCTTAGTTATTGATAACATGTGTACAATACACATATATCTATATAAAATTATATACAAATGTGATACAAATCCCACTGTTTCTATATGATCAGTTCATCACATTATGGCGAAATATAACTAAAATTCAAATATTATAATTTAATGACAAAGTAAATTCAACACCTATTGTACAAGGTACAACAGAACGGTCCACCTTTTGTTTTTTGTGCTATATAAAATAGGTGACGGTGGGCAGAGGGGGATTTGGCCACTGTGTGTTTGATTTATGACACATTGGGCTGATGTAATATTTTATTCATCGGGCTGGCACAAAATAACTCAATGTGTATTCTATTAAAAATATTTTTATTGCAGAACAGTGGATCGATTGGGTCCTAGTCCGCCTCTGGCGGTGGGCCATGCATAGATTTAAAATTATTATGTTTCAAGACTTTTAGTATTATTTTTATTTTTTCTTTCGTGAGAAAAAGAACTTTATGTAAAATTCTTAATCGAGGAGTTAAATAAATTTTTCAAAATAGAAAAATACTATATTTTTCTATTCACAGAATCTACAATGTGAATTATCTATTTTTTTTTATGTAGATAAACACGGTTATTTTTTATTTATTATCTGGATAAATATTTTAAGTGTTATCTATTTATCTTATATAGATAAATTAAAAATCAATTATCTATTATTTTATCTAGATAATTTATAAGTTATCTTTGTACAACACTGGTTGTTGGTCTCGGAATGCTGTACAGATTGCCGATTTATACCTATTAAATGTTCCAGGTAAGATTCCGTCGGGTTTGCCGGATTTTGATTTCCCGGAGTTTAACATCATGCAAGACAACGGGACCTCAATTGGATTCTTCGAGATAGTCTCGGATTTGGGTTCTGGAGTTATAGTCTTACCGATAATAGCGTTGATCGAAAATCTTTCCATATGCAAAACATTTTGTCAGTAAAACTGTGCAGCTAAGAACAATCGAATATTGTCCAACCGGGGATCAATGAAATATTTTTTTTTTATTTTAGCTTTGGGAAAACCCGTCGATGCTACACAAGAATTATTGGCAATTGGTTTGTGCAATATCGGAAATTCGTTTTTTCACTCGTTCCCAGGTACGGGTTCCTTCTCTAGAAGTGCCGTGAATGCCGCCAGTGGAGTACGAACACCAATGGGAGGCCTATATTCTGGTGAGATGAAATTTTTTCAAAAATTAATCTTATAACTTATATATTTTTGTAGATGCAGTATATGATTTTCAAAATTCAATTAATTATAAACATTATTTTTATTTTTAGGACTTTTGGTCATCGTAGCTTTATTATTCTGTACACCTTATTTTTACTATATACCGAAATCGGCACTGGCGGCGATTATTATTGCTGCAGTCATATTCATGGTGGAAATTCGTGTTGTTAAACCAATTTATCGATCGAAAAGTAATATTATATTATATTTGTTTACCTTAAATGCATGTAAATGTCACTGTATAATATTGATACAAATTGTACATAATTCAGTTATTTGAAATTATTAGCTTATTATTTATACTAAAAACAACTTAATGTAGGTGGAAAATCAGTCGTATCTTACTATCTTAGTAATAGTAACAAAACTGATAAACATTTTGATTGCTTATCATACAATATGCTCAGCATCACTGTATTATTATTATTTATGAATTTATAGAAACATAAAAACTTAGACTTGGACTTTTAAAATTAATCTTTTAGTGAAATTTTTATATTTATAAAGGTGGAAATACTGTTTTTGTGTATTCTAACGTATTAATACTTGAATTATACTACAATTTTCGTACGAATAAATAAATAAATCTTTAAAATACTCAATTATAATTATTATATCAATAAATTAAGATAAACTCTCTTTCTACAAGGATTGTCCACAACGAAATTATATTAGAGTTAGTTTCGAAAAAATTATCTGATAATGTTAATATATGATTTACACGTACGTCATACTTACTTACCATATTCAAATGCACTTTTGACTAAATTATTTCAAATTTATTTTGTGATAATGGTTAGGTATAAATGTATAATATTTTTTTTTAGTACCTAATTATTTAACATGATGGATTTATGAAGTAGTAAAAAAATTAATTGCATATTGTTTGTATATTATGATCCTTATTTAAGCAAAATGCAAAGGTTCATGTTATTATGTTGACTATTATGTTTGAATTTAAAAATGTTATCATATTCAGAAATTATATGTTATATATTTCATCAATTATCTTTTCAACTCATCGAAACATAATATAGTTGATTAAGTTTTTAAGCATGACATGTCTTAGAAATTATTATATTTTTAAAGAGTAATACATAAATTCATAGTTTTTGATATTGCTTTAAAAATATATATACAATGAACATTTTATTTTTAGAACGTACCGAAGATCGAAAGTTTTGAAGATTAAAACAGTTTTTGAACCATATATTAACGTTTTACATTGTATTGTATTTTTTCTCCCGTAAAGTTTTGGAGTTTATGTTGAATATCTTTTTTTCTAGAATTTTTATTAATTATACTATAATTGTATTAGTATCCAAACGTTTTTAAAAATAAATATTAAGAATGTCATTGAAGTGTGTATTATTCGTATTAAAATTATATTAAACTCCGAGCGGGTGAATGTATTGGTTTTACAATGATGTGTGTGTTTTTTTTATAATCTTCACATTTTTGAGTATTAAAAAATTAATTGACACTAGCAGTGTAAATTATAAACATTTAATAAAATATACTTAAAAATATAGGCTGACCGACTGTCTCCGTTTAGAATAGATTTACGAATGTAACGAATTATTATAGAATCCAAATTTAATACATCTACATTACAGTGATAATCTACTCAATTCGAGGTGCATTCGATACCTTCTATACAGCTACAGCAGAGCGACTTCCCTGATTTTTTTTTTACAGCGTGATTTTGTAGTATTTTGTTTATTATTATTTTATAAATATTTACGAGTATTTTTGAAAATTTAAATGCTTTTTACCAGGAGTTATAATAATTGTTTTTTTTTCATATATATTTAGAAAGCGATCTTATTCCTGGTTTAGGAACGTTTTTTGCCTGCCTTTTACTACGCATGGAAATAGGAATTTTAATTGGCGTCGGTTTGAATTTGATATCGATTTTATACCACGCGGCAAGACCTAAACTTTCAATTAGAGTAAACACGGTAAGACGGTGACTAAATTGTTTTATATTTCCTTAGTGTACGAATATATTACACTTATTTGTTTTTTTGGTACGACAGTAAACAATATTATACAATATTATGATGTATATATACGATGTTTATCATTTCAGACAAGAAACGGTATTAATTATCTTATGATGACACCAGACAGATGCTTGATATTTCCATCAGTTGATTATGTGAGAAACATTATCATTAAACATAGCTTAAAACAGAATTTACCGGTAGTCATTGATTGTTCCCATATTTATGGAGCAGATTTTACTGCCGCCAAGGTTTTTATTAGTTTCATTTTACTTCGCTCTCCTTTAGTTTTTGTTATAATATTAATAATTATTAAACACGTATCGTTTTCAGGTCATAGAATTGTTAACCATAGACTTTTCACGGAGAGGCCAGTTGTTATTTTTTTACAACCTGAAACCAAGCTTGGTCACTGTTTTTGAGGGAGTTCGTCCAAAAGACTTTAACATACGATTATTCTACGAAAGCCAAGAAATTGATCAACTATTACAGAAACACATGATAGTAAGCAGCACTCCGAATGATTGAGAATTATCTGAAATACTTCAATAAAAGATCATTTCGTACGTTACATACTTAAATAGATATTTTTATTGATAATTATTTAAAACAAAATAAAAATATTCTGATATATTAATATAATATTGTAAAGCAAATTATGCTGTTTGGTAATTGCCTGCACCTACTTTTACGGGATCTATCCCTTATCCTAGTCTTTTTTAACTAGCAGAGTAAAATTTTTTGTCATTAATTATTCTGCATTCTTAAATATCAACTATTTCACAGTATTAAAGAATTATACATTTTGTAGCATAATAAAATATCCTAAATCGATTTAGGAAAAATCGTCATTCTTCGTTTATATGACCAGTTTTGTGGTTAATTAAAATGGTTATTTTTTTTTTTTTGAATTATAACTAAACGGATTTTGTCAAAAATCTAAAACCCATGACAGACAAATAAAAGTAGTTGAATTAAAAAACACTCACACATTATTTGAAAAACCAATGCATTTCTCACTTCATTCAAAGTCTAAAATATTATCGTATATTTTCTTAGACCAAAAATTCGTTTAACAGTTGTCATAGTTAAATTTTTTATTGGTTATACATGCTAAATACTAATTATTAAGTACAGTGTGTGTACCTTAAACGCCATGATATAAATAAATCTTTAAATTTTTATGTTTTTTATTACTTTTATCTTAAAGATTTCTATGGCACCTATGATATATTGAATAGAAATAATTATTTTTATTAACAATAATTCAATTGTCTTTCATTTCAAAAATTTTAGAATTATGTAAAATTAACTATCATATAATAACAACAAATTAAGAACTAAATAAATAGCTTTTTGTTCCATAATTAATTTATTGTGTAAGTTAAATTATATTGAGATAAAAATTCCTAAACTCATATATTTATCGGTATATTTTGAGTTTGTAGAAAATGATTAGTATCGTTGGCATTTATGAACTGTCGATAATCAGTTTGTTTACGTATTCTGAAACGAAAATGTGCAACACGACTTACGATTCTATCACACTGTGTACATTTACCGTTGAAAGAATGTGTCAATTTCATTCGAACATTGGGTTCGGTTAGGATTTCACCAGTATTTGACGCGGTTAAGTTCGGTTCGGTTAACCCACTGAATTTTTTACGGGTTGACTTTGAGAGTTTCCTGAGAAGAAAGTTCATATTTTTGACGTAACCCGAGTGCATTTCAGTAGAGTTACTCAGGGGTTTCAAAAGGAGGTGTCTGCAGGCTTACACACCAAAAATATTTGTTTATTTTATTATTTTTACAAGTTTGAACGAGTGTACTAAATTTATATGATCATTTTTAATATTTAAACTATCATAGTCGATAGTTGGACGCGTATCTTAAGTTTTTTAGCCGATGAGTTTATTTTAAACAGGTACCTACAGCTGTGGATCGAGGACGCACTCGGACAATTTAATATCATTTGCCAATAACACTGAGGACGCACTCAGGTTATGAAAAAGGTAAAAATTAAAATCAAGATGCACTCGGGATAGGACTTTAAATCCTATATTATTATTATTATTACGTCGACGAGCGTAATGATGACTAGGAACAAGAACAATATATAAACGAATATCAAATTAAAAAAAAAACACCACGAAGCGAAATCGAGAAATGCGTCCCTGCCACAGAATATAATGCCAACTGCGTGTTATATGTCTTGTACATCGGCAATCAGGCGGGCATGTGACGATGTGGAGTTCAGGTAATCTGAAGCAGTCTGTGTTGGTTTGGTGGAGTCCTGAGAGTCTAGTTATCTAATATTATTGTCTTGGAACGCGCTGACTCCGCAGGCATAATAGCGTTAATCCACTCTGAGGCCTCTACATACTATCCATCTTTCTAACGCCAATAAAAACGAATGGCTTGAAAGTTGGCCACTTAGGTGGTCGTTTTTTTAGAATCTCTTAGTACGGTAGAAAATGGCGAAAAACTGATAAACGCGATTTCATTCGGTAGATTGTTTTCTGAACTCAATGGAACATTCAAATGTATCCCGTCATGCATTTGTCCGATATATATTTAAACTATTTTCGTTTTCAATTCCAAATAATATATAGTTGAAACATTAATATAAATATAATATGATCACAATAATAGAAAAACTTTTTTTTTTTTGTAAGTAACTCAAAAACATAATCGTAGATATTTTAAAAATTCACCAAGGATTTATAATATTTTGGAAATTTACCTGTAAATTACCGATTTTTGAGGGAACGATTTTCTTATTTTGTTATAATTCAATAAGGAATGACCGTAGACGTTTGAAATTTTTACCAAATTTTGAGATTATTATTTTCTATATACCAAATAATTTAAAAAATATATTCAAAATTTTTGAGCTAATTGTAGGTTTAAGAAAATGTAATAATGTACGCCTAAGCCATTATATGTTTTTTTTTAAATTTAAAATATATGATAAATTAATTATAATAATTGATAGCCATTAAGGATAGGAATAAGTTAAAAATATTGAATAAGAACAACGATAAGATATTACACACAAACACACACACACATACACACAACATTAGATATAAGGAGCTCAGTTATTAGTCACCAGGCCCGTTGTATTATTACTGTCTTTCTGTATAGACGTTCGAAGGCGAGTGTAAAGAACTACGCAGATCATCTAGGCAGAAAAACATAATTGTGTAAATTAATTGTAAACATTTATTTTAATAAATTAAAATGTGCATATTAATGTATATCTATTAAGTTAAATTAAATTGATAATAGTGTACCAACAAAAAATCTCTCATTATTCTAAAGTACAAATCAGTCACCTCATCCCATATTTTAGATGCCAATCACGATTTCAACAGAGATGTCGCTACAAGGATTAGAGAGGTAATATATTAATCTATAATTGAATAATTAACTCAGAGACATATGATCGTCTCCAGTGACTTCAGTTCATTTATAGTCATTACAAAAGTTTCGGTTTTTAAATTTTTTTTTTCTATAACTACCTTGAAAATGTAATGCAAGGTTCCTCAAGAGTTGTTATAATAGCATAATCAAAAATATTAAAAATACGAAGTCACACTTTTTTTTATAAGCATTTAAAGTTCAAATCTTAATCAAAATTCATCAAAATTTCTAATGTTTGCAAATTAATTTGTAGTTAAAAATGTATAAAATGATCAGTTTTTATAGCTAAAGATTGAAAATTTAAAATAAGGTTTTTCATAAATATTGAATAGTGTAACCAAAATATCAAAAGAATATAAAAATAAAACAACATAACCTACATTTAAAAAAATAAAACGATCTAATTTTATAGAACAAATTATAATTAAGCTGGATGAATCACTTACATCTGCTAAATCTACCTTTAATCAAATTCCTGACCTTAAAAAAAACTATTCCTAGCTCAAGTATATTATAGAAAATACGCTAAGAGTACAAAATCCCACTAGTGTTCTCAAAAAATTTCATATATCATCGATGGAAGTGATAGAAATTATTATTCATCACTATTCATCCGAAGATCAAAAACCTCAGTACTAAAAACAGGCTCACCAGACTAAACAAAGTAATAGTCGACTGTAATTCTGCAGAGAACCGATTTTCATTACAGTAATAAAAGATTTATAGCTTATTAAAAAAAAAAATCAACAAAACTAACAAACATGGCTAACTTAAATCCAATTATTATTGATTATTTATTATGGAATATAAATGGTTTCCAAAAAAAAAAAAAAAAAAACCGAACTTGAACTTATAATACATAATCACAACCCACAAATATTATGTCTCCGAGAATCAAACTTTAAAGATAGTTTCATCGCTTCTCTTAAAAATTACACAAGATGCAGCAAAAATCGTCTAGAATCAGGTAAAGCTAGTGGTTGTACATTTATTTATGTCAAAATATTTATCCCATACCAAATCATAAACATTCTCAGTGAACTAGTAGTCTTAGTGGTACAAATAGAATTGAAAGAAAAATTCACAATATGCGACATATACCTTCCCAATAAAAAAAAAAATCAGTATATAAGGTATAGAACACATCATTCAACAACTTCTTACATCCTTCATCCTTTTGGGCGATTTTAATGCTCACAGTTCTATATGGGATTCTATTAAAACAGATCCTAGAGATAAAGAAATTGAAAAACTACTTGAAAAGGAAGACATTGCGTTACTTAATGATTCGACATTGCGTTACTTAATGATTCAACTTCTGCCCGCATTAATATAGCTAACGGAAAATTTTCATGTATTGATCTGGCTATCTGCTACTCCTAGAATACTTCTACCATCTACTACTTGCTCATAGAATTGAATGAAAAGTATTACCTGGCATTTTCAGTAGCGATCATATTTCCATCAAAATAATTTTCACTCCTAGAATGAGTGAATCAAACAAAAACAAAAGTCAAAGATGAAACCTTAAAAACCCAAATTGGACACTTTTCAGCAAAATGGTAAATTTTAAAGTTTCCAAATTACCCACCTCTAATCAAAAAAACATCAATGAAATGGTCAGAACTTTTACAACAATATTAACTCAAACAGCAGAAAAAACTATCGGAAGTCACACTAATCAAATCTACAAATCAAAAGTTCCTTGGTGGAATGATGTGATTAAAGAAGCCATAAAAAATAAAAAAGTACTAAACTCATTAAAAAAAAAATCTCAAGAAAATTTTATTCAACTTAAAAACTAAGAACCAAATTTAAGTTTTTAATCAAAAATAATAAAAAGGAATCAATGGAATTATGGAAAAATTTCATAAGCACTATAAATAAAAATACTAATCCATCCATATTTTGGAATAAAATTAAATCACTTAAATTGATGCCAAGAAATTCATATAACCAATGCGTTTGGAACATTCGTACCAGAAGAGATTGCCCAAAAAATTGGTTCCTACTTACAAGATTTACAAACAAAAATTTATCGACGTCATAAAAAGAATATCAGAAATCTTATATAAATCCTCTCTGTCTAAACTAAATCTTAAACAAAGCTTAAACGAACCTCTCTCCTTAAACAAAATTGAAATAGCACTCGCAAAATGTAAAAGTAAAAGCTTCGGCCCAGATGGAATACTATATTGTTTCATTCACAACCTAGGAAACATCACCAAAAACCACATACTGCACATATACATTTGATAGGGAGATTAGGTACACTTTCAAACACGTGGAAAATAGACATAATTATTCAAATCATTAAACTCGGAAAAAATAAACACTCCATCGACGGCTACAGACCAATAACTTTTTTAAATACCATAACAAAATTAATGGAAAAAGTTATTAACACTAGTCTCATTTGGTATCTTGAAAAAAATAAAATAATAAATAAAGAACAAAGCGGTTTTCGTTAATTTAGATCCACAATTGACAACTTTTATGTAATTAAACCAGAAATCGATTAAGCTTTTGAAAATAAACATACACTAGGAATGGTAAGCCTTGATATAACCAAAGCCTACGACTCAGTATGGAGGCACAGAGTACTCATACTATTAATTAAAATACTAGCGTATGGAAACATGAACAACTAAGTAAAAGATTTCCTTATAGACAGACATTTTCAATTAAAAGTATCCAACTCACTGTTAAACGTTTTCTCACAGCAAAACGGAATCTCCAAGATTTTTCATTGGTTGTAACCATCTTTCTATTAGCAGTAAATGACATTGTTGAAACAAACAATAGAGACACCAGTAACAACAAATCTATTTGCAGATGACTTTAACATTGTAATTAGAAGCCAAAACATAAAGACGGTACAACATTATCTACAAAACTATTGCTAACCTCACAAAGTGATCAAACAACACAGGTTTCAATTTCTCTAGTGAGAAATCTCAATACATACTATTATCAAACGAAAAAAACCTAGAAACGTCCTGTGGATAAATATAGACAAGATATAGATCCCGAATAAAAAAAAAAATCAAAATCCTCGGTATGATATTCGATTCAAAACTCAGTTGGTTACCTCACTTAAAATCTACCAAAACCTCTATATAACAAAAACTCAATATTATAAAAATAATTTTATACACATCTTGGGGTGGTGACACTTCTTTATTAATAAAGATTTATAAATCGTTAATAATATCCAAAGCAGAATATGGTTCATCTATATTTAGGACTGCCAATCAAAAATACTTAAAAAATATTGATACACCTCTAAACACAGATATACATTTCATACTAGGGTGCTTTAAACCCAGTCCCATGGAGAGTGTGAGAAACTTAACTAACGAACATCCACCGGACATAAAAAAACATATAATACATTTCTCTATACAGCCAGATCACTCATAAACATTGAAAACCCTTTAAACAAATTTCTAGCAAAAAACATAAAATAAGCTGAAGAATAGCATATAAATTTACAACACCTAGTAAAAAGAAAATCCAAAAATATTCCTGCTTGGAAAATGTACATTGACATAAACCTAAAAATCTCTGAATTTCTAAAAAGAAAGCATAAGCCCTACTATGTAAAGAAACATCTTCCAAAACACACTACAAAAACACCTTAACTACAAACACATTTATACTGATGCATCCAAACTAAACCAAAACATTAGGATATCTATAGTAACAAAAAAATCAACCATTACCTACAAACTCCCTCCAAAATGCTCAATTTATACAGTCGAAGCATTAGCTATATATAAAGCAGTACAAAATACAATGGAAAACAATAATACGTCTCACAACAACTATTTAGTACTAAGCGACTTTCCTAATAGCTTAACAGGCATCCAACTGACATATCTAAACTTATTCAAGAAGAAATTTATGAAGCACGCCAAAAAGGGAAAATGATATCTTTTCTATGGATACTCGGGGATACAATAGAATAGACGAAAATTAACTAGCAGATCAAGAAGCATCTAAAACAGCCTCATCTATCGACACCCAAATTCTAAATCTAAGCACATTTTCAAATTTAAAAAGACTTATCCAAAAGATTCTTTACTGATGTGGACCAAACAGAGGACGATCTTCGAGATGGACGTAAGGAGCTTTGTAGTCGTGGTGTTTAAATAAATTGTAAAACTATTTAATATCGTAATGAGTTGTTTATTGAAATTTCAGTAAATAGACTGGCGTGAAGGTGCTTGTTGATGTCCGAGAATATCAGTCTGAATTGATGCCGGTTCGGGCTCCCTTATATATTGGCTACTCCTCCTATCGGTACATACGTCGTCCTAGCAAAATAGCATTGACCTTATTCCCTCTATTGTGTATGATTGCGCTAGTTCCAGGAAATGCCATCTGCCCACGCTTTGTCGTCGAGTGGCGATAACTCACCGGATGCGACTAGTCCATACATTATCATAATTCCCAGTATTTCACATTTTTATTAATATAATATAATATCATAAAAATTATATTATATTATTTAATTCACACGTCCTAAGTAATTAGATAATTTCTCGAAATCACTGGTCGTTCGAGGCCGCTCTTATTATCTTCATAATCCCAGTATTGTCGGCTTGTTATCGGATGGTCATGTCTCACGTAATCCTGAGCTTATTTCTTTATTTTTTTTAATTTATTACTTGCTCCTCTTCGGTCTATGATTTCTGTGATTCAATTCTCAGAACTTCTTATGTTAATTTCCTGAATATTTTTATGGTGAGTCAACGCGCCTACGGTTCAGTAATTATTTATAAGGTGGTTTGTGTTTTAAGACGTTCATAGTTTCCCCTTACCCTCGAGATCATTGCTGATTTATTAATAGTCATAAAAGTTATGTATCGCTAGGTACATAGCAATATCTAAAAGTCCTTTAACACATTGGTCAACAGTAAAACATCGATTTTTACATATAGTTCACTATATATTCAAATCTCAATAACGTGTTTATATTCCCTTTCACCTATAAAATATTCTACTAATAGAATTTAGAACTCAAATAATATTCACCATTCATTGTTGAACACGTAAAGGTATTTGTGTTTGAACCATATCCGAATAATGATATAATTAAGTGTGCAATACATTTTATATAAGTCTTTATAGCGCGAAATATTCTACTTTATGATTTTCAATAGAAAAACATTTATATTTTAATTAATATTATCACATATCTTATACGCTTAACGTTCGCCTTACACATATTAGGAATTTATTATTTCTTCAGTTTTTTAGTTTTTAGTAAAAATTAATTCACCTGCTTTCCTCTTTTTGTAACAAGCTATAAATTATAAAAAAATATGAAATAACTTTTCATAATATTAATACTTAAAAAAAAAAATAATTTAACAATAATATATTATATATTTATATTATAAAATCTTCAAAACACTAGGTATTATATTTATAGGTATACAGACACACAGGTATATTTTAAAGGATGTCCAGGATATATCCAGCGAAAAAACTGATTTATTTCAGAAAAGTTTTCTTATTTGAAAGACCAATATTTATCGGCGTCATTGTTTTCTTTGGATCGTTGACTAGAACTATCACTTTAAATACGTAATTACATAATCAATATCAGACTCTAATGTATTTAAACTTAAAATAATATGTAATATTATAAATATAAAGTGATAGTTTTACACTCCCATATTGTCAATATGATACAAAGAACACCACGACACCGATAAATATTGGTTTTTTAAATAAGAATGCTTTTCTGAAATAAATTAGTTGTTTTGCTGTCTTGTAGTACAATATTTTTGTTCCAAATTGTTATGGCTTCAAATAATTGTTGTACTACAAGACAGCAAAACAACTAATTTATTTCAGAAAAGCATTCTTATATAACAAACCAATATTTATCGGCGTTGTGGTCTTCTTTGTATCATATTGACAATATGGGAGTGTAGAACTATCACTTTATATTTATAATATTACATATTACTTTAAGTTTAAATACATTAGAGTCTGATATTAATTATGTAATTATGTATATAAAGTGATAGTTCCATATAGTTAACGATCCAAACAAAATAATGACACCTATAAATATTGGTCTTTCAAATAAGAAAACTTTTCTAAAAGAAATCAGTTTTTTCGCTGTTCTATGAGCAAATTTCTTTGTTTCCAATGGTTGATAGTAATTTTTATACAACTCTTTACGCTGCTGTCTTACATCAGAAATCTGAAATTATTAAATTTTAATATTAGGTACTATTTTGTCTAGTAGAAAGTAGAAATGTATATGTACTTTACGCCGTAATGTGATTAAATAGTCCAGACGCTTTTCATAAGGCAACGTTTTCGACCACAAATAGCATCGTTCTAATTGATGTATAGTCCAAAAATATCTATTTTTTGTGTCTTCTATTGTGTTATTTGATTTTAACTGTTTACTGGATTTCAACGGATTACACAGAAATTCATTCAAACGTATCAATAATAAAAACACGAAAAATATGTACATGATTTTGGTTTCGGGCATAGAATAATTTTTGTCTTATTTAATACAATGTATTTATATTATAAACATTCATTTATTAACTTAGTTACTCAAGGTAGGTATCTATTTTTATTTATATTTTATATAATATTTGGTTGTCTAGAC
>JACXSJ010001122.1:0-86926 GCA_014851325.1 Pentalonia nigronervosa
CCCCAATAATTCTCAAATCTATACAGATGCATCAAAAACTTCTACAGGCGTTGGCCTGACAGTTATACATAAAAGTTCAACTCAAAGTTTCCAATTAAATAGTCATAGCAACATTTATACAGCTGAATACATAGCACTGTTAAAAGGAGTTCAAACAGCTGTTAATACAAATTATGACAGAATCGATATATGTTCCGACTCACTCAGTGTCCTGTCAAATATAAAATACAATACTCAGATCAATCCCCTATCCATAAAGATTAAAAATATAATATATTTATCCAAAAAATACATACGATTTATATGGACTCCGAGTCACTGCAATATCAGAGGAAATGAAGAAGCAGACAAAGCAGCCCGAAATGCTATAAGCAACCCAAACTCCTTAACACTATCTCGTATGTTACCAGTGGATATTATCAGGAGCGTTGACAAATACTGCACGCAATTATGGGTCTCAGATTGGCGTCAAGTTACCGAAAACAAATTAAGAGAAATCAAACACTCAGTCGAACCTTGGCCAAAACTTAAAAATTCAAATCGAAAGGAAGAGGTTATCATAAACCGACTTAGAATTGGCCACACAAGATTTACTCATGGATACCTAATGGAAAAGACCGATCCACCTATATGCCGTTCTTGTAATTCTTCCTTAACTGTCAAACATATCATCATCCACTGCCAAATATTCACGGAAGCCCGAAAGGAATGCGAAATATCAGATAATCTTTACGAAGCCATTGGACCCTATGCTGACTCATCTAAAATCATAACTTTTTAAAAAAAAATTGAATTGTACAACTTAATCTAACCCATCCATATTTTCATATATTTTTTTTTTTTTTGTATTTTGTTCTCTCGTTATAATTGTTAAACCCCATATGTACTCCACTATATAATCTATTTTAATTTGTAAGCTAATAACCATGTTGTTGATGCTGTAACAATAAAAAAAAAAAAAAAAATATTTTGTTATATTGTGTAGGCGATAGACGTAAAATATTATTTATTTAGACACTACAGGTTTTGCTTGCCTATATTATGATGTGGACGCTGATCGTATAATATTATAAAATAATTATACGGATTTATATAGTTTATTAAGTACACATTTCTTCTTAATCTTCTCAAGAAATCCAAATTCATGATATTTTCATGTATGTTTATACACGTTGGTGCATCCATTATATATATATATATATTATTTTATTAGCTATTAGTACTATATAGATTATTACGGCTCAACAATTAACAGTATACACAATACTATTATATTATAATATATTTATATAATGTACTACGTTATAGCGTTTGTTGATTTTGGGGTGGGAGGAGGATGAATTCGAGTAATGAGGTTTCCTCCTAGCACGCACACAACCACTCCAAATTGCTTAATATGTTTTGTATACTTCACTCGTTTTATACGGAATCGACTGTTGAAAATAAGCTAAATTAATTTTACCTACTTAGGAAGTTGACCGTTCCTATAAAGTCGACATTAATGATGATTAACAGATCATCCGTGTCGAATCTATTACGTATACATATGCAGTGAATCTACTTTGAAACACAAATTGCTCAAATGCTTAATATAAGCATAAGTTGATAAAATAAACTAGGTACCTATCTATAGGTACATATAATATTATAAGATTTATTGAATACTAATTTTTAAAATAAATGATTTTAATATGACTTTTATATGGTTTTAAATGTATGTTACACAAAATGTAGCTACATTTTTAATTATTTTTTTTTTTATGATATTTTCGATTTTTATTACTGTTTGATACGGTAGAATATAATATTTTCAATTTCACGATTGGAAGCAACAGATTTGACTCAAAATATTGCTTAAAACATTTAAAGATTGTTGTGCTTTGGAATCATAACTTATTTTTTTTTTATGCTAGATAAACTGCGTAGAATAAATGAATTGTAAATAAATAAGAATTTATTTATAGGACTGTCGTTACTGAATCATTACTGTTGTTTTATGGTTGTATACTGATTATACTGATGCGTTTCTGAAATAATAAATTATATCATATAATTATCGTATGACGTAGTCTTGACGATTTGTAATATTTTATTCAATCAAAAAATACCTACATATTAATTAAATGTTTTATCGCGGAAGTCGGTGGATGTTATATTATACTGCAGTAGGGTGTTGTGGCATATTCCGAAAGGTTTGTCAGTTTGACCTGAATTTTGACCAAAACCCCGATGAAAATAGTTCAGTTTTTCCGGAAAATCGACACCTATTCATTCACACTTTTATTCCTTGCTTGAGGATATCATTATGACTAATCGCTAATGAATGCGCACGTGGCCCCGACGCCCCGTGTTAATGTTAATCATTAAATAATTAAACGCTATTCTATACCTTGCTGGCTCGCTATACTAAAATAAATGTAATACACATATTATATAATATTAAAGTATACACTAAGAGTTTTCGCCCTTGAATTCGTGTATACGAGCACACGTCGAACACATTTTTTTACCCAGTTTCCTAGGTAATCTACACGTTTCAATTAAAATAAGATATTTTCATCATGTTCACCTTAATCCGTGACGTTTGATCAAGTATACAGGAACTATATTATAATGTGTTATCGATCTACTATTTTGACGATTATGTGTCGAGAAAACGACTTGATGATGACGCGGAATTTTCAGTATGTGTTATATTTATACAGACCGTTTCCAAAGAGGAATTGAGATGTATTATGTGCAGAAAAACACGATCTAATTTTGTACGGTTTTTATACGTCAAAATATAATATAATCATAATACATAAATATATTTAATATAACAATTAAAAATGTTATGTCGTCGATCAGAATTTTATATTTTAACGTACCTAATATTATAATAATATAACAAAATACTGTTAGTGTCGGCCGGCTCGAATCGCGTTTTCATTCAGAGCGATAAAATACGGAAATCCTTCGCTGGCACGAGTTGACGAAAAAAAATATCATTGTAAAAACTTAATGTCGGCTTCTATAACTGTATCAGAGTCGGAACTTTTAATTATAATTACATTTAAACGAGCTCTCGTTTCTATATTATTATCATCATCATTATTATTATGTACACAGCTTAAGCTTACTTTGTCCCAATATTCATGATAATATCGTATCGACGCATCGCGCGTACGTCTCAAAGCTCGTAGAGTCGTTTGAGATGAATGACATTGTAAATTCCTCCTAAACGAATGCGTTTTCAACACGAGACAACTACGTGTATATATATATATATATATATACGACGGACATTGTCTGCGGCGGAAACGTTATTTTACGACCGTTTCATCGTTCCTCGAAACCGGCGTGAAACGCGTCGTATTAAATTGTGCACTCATATTATGTACTCGTCGGCATATGTCTATATATACACATACGACCTATAAAATAGCATCTAAGCCAATATAAGTATACCGAACATACCTGCCGAGATCGGACTACGCTATGGCTGCAGCTGCAGTACATCCCTACTGCAAACCGTCGCGTCAACTTAGTATTTATATATACCTAGTGCATACTTATGTTACTCCGTTCGTTAATTAGGTGATGCACGTATGTCCTACTATTATAGTGATAATAGTATAATAATAATATGATGTCGGCTCTGCCCGGATACCGATGATCGACAACGGGCAGTGGCGAAGTGACAAGTAGACGAGTATCAAAGTTGAGTCGACGCGATATACATTTTTTCTTGTGTACATATAAAACGAGTTGCTTTTGCTTTTTTTTCCATAATCTTAATTAAGTTTTAAAACAAGTTTAATTTTGTAAATTGATATGTTGATAGTATATCGATATAATTCTCCTCAGTCTCAGAAAAATGTTCAAGTCGAAATCATGTAAAGAAATCACAAAAAGAATTGACCATAATAAAAAAATTATAGTTTTCTTAAATAATTTACCAAATTAACTTATATGAAAAATATAACAAGCTATTATATTTAAGTCATTCAATTTTTTCAATTGAATCACGATTAACCTTTATATGTAGGTATAATATTAACTAATTTAATAAAATATATTACAATTAGGCACGCCTCTTATAAATTTGTAACCCAAAATCGCATAAAAACAAATAACTTTGAGAAGGTAAGTACTTTTTAAGAAGTGTTTACTGCACTCGACTGCAAGGTTAAAATGTCGGACTCACACACTCTGGCCAACAAATAATGCATCCAAAAAACAGCTCACTTAACTGTAGTTTGGTAAAAAATAAGACCTACAAAAACCCACCAAAAAATTCCACAAACAATAATATATCCGGTAAACATCTGCTACTCTATGGAATGGGTTATATCCGAAACTTGAGAAAACGGTTAACTTATTCTGCCATCATATAAAGCAATATCGAAAGCAAGCAATGCAATGCGTCTCGCTTAACGGAATTCTCTTGTCTCGGTGCTGTGATTTCCCCTCACCCCGCACACAACGCACACCAGTACACCACGCATATTAAAGTGTACATGTGACATTTTTGCAATCGGCGAGCGAAATAGTATGTCGGCACGCCGCCCGTCGTTCCTACACGGTAAACACGCAACAATCACGGTTGTCAATAACATATTATGGGTATCCCGGCAGACAAATATTGTGTAAGTTTGTGTTATGACGTTCGTATTCGAAACGACGTTCCTACGTATTATCCTTCGACAGTTAAATAATGCGATTATAGTTCGAAAGCAATACCTTCTTATATACCGGCGTCTACCCACAAACCCCCACCAAACGCTCAGCTACGCGAAATCCGTCGATGATTGTATAAGATTTTAAAATTATATTTATACATACACCGGAATCTCGACTTAAATGCGCACGTTCACCTTGACAACGCATATGTTGTCGTACTCATATCGCCATCGTCTAATACGATATTATGTACCCATAGAAACATTCTACTGAAATTCATTGCGAATTGGTTACCCGGATACACGGTTAATTATTTTTTCCATTGAGTATATTTTTCATTTATAACTATATTAAAATATTGTAATATTAATTTTTATTTTAATATCTTATTAAAATATTTCGACCTTGATCGTCGTTCTACGAAAATTATTATAATATTCTACAGTGTTTTTCGATGGCATAATAAATAACTACATATCCGTAGTTTTGTGTGGTGCATCAAACTACAAGTTTTCTTCAACGCATTTTACCAATTGTTTATAGGCATATTATAATATAATACATTATACTTATTGAAAATGCCATATCATAATATTATCGCGACGTCGTTTATCATGAACTCTTTTTTTACGGTTTGACAAAAATATTTTACTACCAAGAGGTTGTATTGTGCTTTCCACTTGTAGGTATACACCAATCATAATATTATGTTCATTCGATCGAGAAGGAACATTATGTGCGGCGTAAATCCTGTGCTAGTTACCAATTATAAATTTTAATGTACATTATAATAACTGATCCATAGCCAAAAGGCTTTCGTCGAAATGGCTTAACAGCAGCAGAGCTATACGGTCCAAATAGTAACTTGTAAAAACATTATGACCGGTTTTATTCATTGTGCGTATATTTATTATGCTCCGAATTAGAAACAAATCATATTTTTATACTATTTTTTTTAGCGTTTGAGTGAACGAAAAGAGAAAGGATTCAACTGTAGGAAAATCAACTTTTACATTTAATTTCATCAATATAACTTATTTATTTATTAAAAAAAAAATAACAACAAATAAAATATCATTGTGATAGTATTTATACTAATTAAAGTAAAATTAATTCAGTATAAAACATCAAATGTGACTATGTCTATAATAAGTACATAAAATTAAAGAAATGTGGAATTATAGGTTATGTGAGACTGTATGTCTAATACAAATTGGTGACTATTACCATAATAATATATTCGTTTACTTTCGAATAAAACGTACGCGGTGGCTGATCAATATTAATTATATTTTTAAGTTAGGTCCGTATAAATTACAATCAGTTTCACGAGTTCTACGTCCGTTTTTGAAATTTGATCCAAACGATATAAACGGTAAATAATTAGCGAATCGTGCAATATTTTTTCTACCCAAATAATCAAAACTCGGCCAAAAATATTCAGTGTCTCGATGAAACACTAATTTGAAAACTAGATTTCAAATTAAAAAAAAATTCGTAATCGTGATTTATAATTTTCAGAAATTGTCCAATATACGTTTTTAATCTAAAATTAGTTTAGAATTTATTGTTAATATTGTAAATCACAGAAAATCATAGTAGCCAGTTGGCAAGTAATTTAAGGAATATCACATGATACTTGGGTACCTACTCAAAAAACTACCTAAATAAACATTTCAGCATATATGATAGACGATTCTCAATGCTTATCAAATAGAAACGTTATAAATATCAAACGAAATAACAATAGGATTGGTGATTTTGTTTGCTTGTATTCGTGCTGTTGATTGACCGTGACTAGTTTTCACAGGTAGTTGGAAATAAATATTTCTTTTGGAAATGGATTTAGAATCTTTTCATTCTAAGCAATTGTTCGGATCTAGACATCCCGAGAACGCACAAGTTAGAACACGTTTTGCGGTAAGTCTGGTCAATAGTACCATGCACAATATAATTACAACATAGTTGCAATATAAATATTATATATAGTAGGTATCTATGTTTTTTTAGTTATAATAATAGTGATCTCTGCAATACATGTTTTTGCCAAAAATCGACCTTTTGTTTTTTGGTCAAAGTAATATTATTTATCGTAAAAAAAAAATTTTGGTTACCACTGTATTTTTTTTTTTATTAAAAATGTTATTTAAATTTTTAGTTGATTAACGAAATGTCAATATATAGGAAATACCTAATAAATTGTAAAACATAAAAAACATTTAAAAAAAAACAATACAATTAAATATATGTTTAACATTTATAATATTTTTAATACAAATTATTTATTCAAGTTATGTCACATGTATTTAACAAACTCATTCCGTGCGAGCTGACCTTATTTGTATTGTGTAATTTGTAATTGATTTATTCTTGTCGTTTCAATACTGTGAATTCTTTCGACATTTTCAAAATATTTGTACTATTAATTTTAACATACATTTTCTTTGAACCTCATTAAGAATAATATCCATAATAGCATGATAGAAGATTGTTTTGTATTGAAATTGTTATTAAAGTACGAGTGAAATGATTCACATGTATTCGTTGTTAAACTAAGAGTTGAAGAGTTACATGCCCAAAGTTTAGGAAGGAAAGTACTATCTTTTGAAATATAATTTTCAGTTAAATAATTGCAGCATTTTGTAAGCCTATTATCAATTGGATAAACGTCCATTAAATTCTCAACAAAACAATCAGACACTTCTTTAGGTTTTAAAAATATTAAATCAAATGTGTATTATACAATCAAGTACCAATAACTGATGAATTATCATTGAAATCGCTGACTATATTCTTGACTGTATTTTTCGCCACCGTGACTGTATTAGGTGAAATTTACAATAAATTATATGACTCAAAGGCCAAACTTTTGCAACAGCAATATGTATTGACATTTCAAAATCAATAACTACATTTTTTGATAAAAAAGTTTGTCCGATACGATTACACTTATTGATAATTTGATTAAACACGTAGGTATGCATGGTGTTTTACACGACCAGTATCATACGCACTCGCGGACAGTGGTAACCAAAATGTTTTTTCGTTCACGATGGATAATATTACTTTAAGCGAAAACTATATCTCTCTTTTTTGAGTTTGGGCAAATAAGATCATTTGAGCAAAAACCAAAAGGTCGATTTTAGGCGAAACAGTTCCACCTTCCCAGTGATATATACATAGCTTTAGCTTTTGTATTGGCTGGGAATGGAGGATAAGTGAAAACAAACCTAACCTAATAACAATAAATAGGAATTTTAAATCATTTAAGTCATTTATCCTAAAAAAACGTAATTACCTAGTGAAAGAAAAAAATAATTTGTGTTAAAACTTAGCCCTCCATTTGAAAGCGGTATTAGCTTTATCAAGATCCTGTGACATCAACTATCATATTGACCTTTCGGTGACAGTCTCTTTAAAATATTGTTATTATTATAATTCATGATATTAGCTGTCCAGTTATAACTATCGTCTATCATCGCGTGGAATTGGATTAACAAGTGATGGCAAGATCGATGTACAATAATTAGATTTATTATCTATTTGTGTGTATAATATATTATATATTATATAGAGATATTTGTACCATATAAAATTATATTATCTCTTAAAGTATATAAAATATGTATTACAACGACACAATTAACATTTTTTATAAATATTGAAAACAATATTATATTTATAAGTTTTTTTTTTAAAAAAATTTATTTCATAAAAATATCTTAAGTGTTGATTTTTTAAACTTTCCATAATTTTAGAAAATTTGTAACTTAATATTTTATATTTTAGTTGCCACTTTAATTATTATACTTTTCAACTAATTAACTGATCAATACCTATTTAGGCGGAGGGAGAGGGGGTTAATACACTGTGTTTTGAATACCAACAAAAATGTCTTCATGGTAAAAATTCTCAGGCCTTATAAAGTTATCGGAATTTGATAAAATATATTTGTTTATCTGAAAGAAGATGACTTACTACAGGCCACGTTGAACTCTGGTTTTTTATTATTTTTATTGCAAATAATGGTATAAAATAATTTGTAAAAAAATTTTAAAATAGTCTTATCTATAAAGACATATTATAAAGTTTAAAATATTGAAAAATAAAATTCAATGCGGCCTGTAGTATATTATTACTCTCAATCAGTTAAAACAAAATCATCAAATTCAATTTATTCTATAGGACAGGATCATTATTTTCATAGTATATTATTGTGGATAAAATAATATTGGCACCGGGTGCCTTAAAATAACGCGGAGATTTGATTTCCACAACACTCCTTATATACGCCCATGAGTGATTTGTGAGATTGTGGTGGCTCGTCAAGTCTCTCGTCTAACGGGGTTTGGTAGTTTTTGTTTTACAACAACTAGCACAATAAAGTCTAAAGAAGCTGTCAAATCGCGTCAAATGAATATGTAAATATGTATTATGTATGGGTTAGAACTTGGGATAACACGACTCCGATCGTATAACGAGAACGAGTCTCGTCTACGCGGGTGGCGTTACGCAAACCACAAAACCTATAACAAAAGATAAGTAGACGTTTCGAGGAAAGTGCTTGGAATGTAAAATATAAACATCTACTATGCAGCCATCGCCTTGACCTAACCAACCGTCGTGTATAATAAGCACAATAATAATATCTAATAGCAGTCGAAAACCACGGCTTACATTATAACAATATGATCTTTCGTGTCAATCTCGTACTGGTCCGCGGAAAACGTGCTTTCGGAATGTCCTATATTATATTATATAGACGTATCGGTCCAAATTTGGTGTCCAATCGTATTCATTGTGCAAGTATTGTCATGCAGACATGTATGTGCGCGTGACTTGTCGGAAACTCGAAGACATTTCCATAGGAGTACTGGGTGTAGAGGAATTTATTTCAAATTTTTTTTGATTGCAGTAATCATGTGGTATACTGGGGAGTAGCAGCGTTTTATCATATCATATACATAAAAGAAGATGTCTTAACTGTTTAATCGACGTACAGTCAAAACTATGACAGTTAGAGACTTAAAATGTACGTGGTACCTTCGCACCACTACGCACGGGTACACCCAAAGAAGGATTTCCCAAAATTTGCATAGGATTTCCATTGGCTAGGAACACAGTTTCCGTTGTACAGAGAATAAAACAGTTATCATAATTGGACGTGATCTTAGGCCTGCATTTTATACTCGGCGAAAACAATCCAGACAACCGTGTTAGAAACTACTGTGTAGTTCACATTTAACGGAGCCCAAGACTGGGTAAATCCACTGGTATTATTTAATTTGTCACGGTCAACGTCGTGCACGATCATCTAGTTACGTATAAAGCTAAAAACGGGAAAACGCGACGTGGCCTACTTCGAACGAGAACCTATCAAGTCCCTCAGCCCGGTCAAGCCGACGTTTTCCGTCAAACTTTTCAATCCGTAACCCAATGTCTCTCCCCCTTCGGAAAAAAAATCTTCCAACATATTATACGCTTGTGTCATATCGTGCCAATGTGTCATAGAGACCATGCCACGTGACTTAAGTGTGCAGTATAGCACTATAGTACATTACTCCGGGGGAGGGGTGAGTATTATTACTAACCTGGTTGAGGGGCGCACAGGGCGACCAGTACGACGGCCGCGGCCGGGATCCACGCGGTGGACTTCATCGAGCTCGGCCGGCGGAACTCGTCCGTAACTGGTGCGGCACCGTCGTCGTCGGCCGGCACATCATAAATTACCACGACCACGACCGTTGGAAACGTCCCGTCGACCGTTCGTCAACCAAACTTATAGTTACGGCGGAAAACACCGAAAACCGTATCGGGAAATAATCTAAATAAAAAAAAAAAATCACAAACACAAAATATATCACTTGCGCACAATTTTCAAGCGATTTCCGGGCGGACGGACGTCCACTCAAGCCCCCGTATTGCGGACTACTAAGCGGCGAACACCGCGCTCCGAGCGCACGCCGCGTCGTCGGCCATGTTGAATATTATTATATTATTGTTGTTGTCGTGTAGCCCCCCGCCGCAGGTCCATCACTCCGGTTCTAGGTAATAATACCTACCACTACTTTTATAATAATAATAATAATTATTATTACTATAACTATATTATTGAAGCGTATAGATAATAATATTATAATAATAATACGTACAACCGAGCCGAGACCACTTTCTACAACGTGTCTCCCCTCGCGGCCGCTCCCACCGGTTGGTCGCGGTCACAATCCTCTCGTTGCTCTCTTGTGGGCCGCCGAGGAATTCAACCGCCGCCGCCGACGCAGTGGTTCGCAAAACGCGTGACGGTTCGCCGCCGCCGAAAGTATTTATACCGGTTAATGGTTATACGGTCATAATACGCCTTGATGCAGCAGCAGTGCACTCTTCGCTGCCGCGAGATTATGCAAACTCGATTCGCCCGCCACATCATTACAGCGATAACGATATAAATAAGTACGATATCATACACGGCGTGTGTAATGCCGACGTGCTGAAGTGTACACACTTTCTACCGCCGGCACGTTATTAGCGCGGGCGCGAGTCAATGGCAATTTTTTGTTCCTTTGTACTTTACACGTTACGCCTACGTTCAACGAACGTGGCGACGTTCGGAAACCGTCCGACTGTCTTACGAGAACGAACCGCATATGCACACTAATATCGTGTACGCGAGCAAATAATTTGTAAATTTCACTTTCACGCTGTTCGTCGTCAAGAGAGAGAGAGATCACCGCGAAAATTTTTTTTTTTTTTACTGCGAATACCTACTCGTGTTAGATATTTATCATGGTTAAACGTACATTTTTCTGTAAAGGAATCGTAACACGCGAGTTACGAGAATGTGTCGGGAGATCGAGAAAACGAAAATTTTCCAATGCGATAATATTGTTATAGTTAGATCTTAAAGAATTTCACATTGTACTGCCCACACACGCACGTACTAGATAATATATCAGAGGTCTCAAGTTGATAACTCTTAATTGAATATTCTTTTAAGCGTAAAAAAATATAATTATTTGCAACAAAACCTTTTCTTATTTTCAAGATATGAAAACAATTTTTTCAAGGTATACATTATATTAATATGCATTTGAGCATAACATCAAGTATTGAATAACATGGTATACGATTTAATTTTAAGTCCAAAACATTAATGTATGATATATATTTACGAGAATGATAGTCATAAAGAAGGTAGTATTGTTACAAGTTTTTTTTTATCTTATATTATTTTGAACTGTGAATGTGTCTAGAATAGAAAAAAAAAATTGCAGATCACAGTATAATAATATGGTTATGTTAATCTATTGTGTAGCGGAGTTCAAAACAAAGGATAGGCAAAATATTACACATAGATGTATGGCTTATTGACAGTAACTTTAATTATTATTAGGTCCGCAAAAACATAAATGGCATTGTTGGCATTTACTTACATAATAAAAAAGTTTAACAAGTGAATAATTAATTTAAGTGAACTTTATCAAATTAAAAGTTGTTTGGTATGGAGAGCAGTATAATTTATAATATAAGAAAAAAGAAATTTATTTTCTTAATAATCTAAATATATAAATATTAATGTCTGTCACTCTATCCTTCATGCATTCCCAAACCGTTCAACTCATTGCGATTAAATTTGAGACAGAGATAGATTAGACCTCTGAGAAGAATATAGGCTAATTTAAAAAGGGAGAGGTCTAACTCCGGGAGCTACTCAAACAAGGATTTTGAAATTAACGATGAAAATATTTGTTTATAAATGGTTGCAATTGGTTTATAATAATAATAATAATAACAATTGGTGTGAAAGAAATTATTATTATTATTTAATTGTTGTTTTTAAATTAATTGTTACCATGGCACATGCGACAATGGTACTCAAAGTTTTAATCGGATTTGTAAATTTCATATTGACAGTTCGTCAAAGTTTTCTTAAATATAGCACAAAATTACAGAAATCATCAGTGGCTCAGTGTACAGGCTATATTAGTAGCCAAAAACAACGATGTAAATACAATCAATTTCAGCATTCAAAACGGAATTCCAGACGAAACGACAACGCACAAGTCCATCGATATTGTAATGAATCAAGACGAAGTTGTCAATTATCCAACTGAATTCTTGAATTCGCTTGATTTTCCAGGCATGCTACCGCACGTTTTAATACTGAAAATTGGCGTGCCCATCATTTTTCTACGAGACATCAATCCACCACGACTCTGCAATGGTACCAGGCTTTCGGTGAAAAAGTTGATAGACAACATTATCAAAACTATAATTTTAAACGGAAAATTTAAAGGCCTGTTGCTACGCATCCCAATGATTCCAACAGATATGTCATTCGAATTCAAACGTTTGCAGTGTCCGGTGCGATTCGACTTTGCAACGACTATCATCAAAGCACAAGGGCAATCGCTACGAGTGTGTGAAATGAATTTAGAAAATTTATGCTTCTTACATGGACAGCTGTATGTGGCTTGCTCACGCGTCGAAAAAACTTCTGATATATTTGTGTATGCACCAGAAGGAAAAACACAAGATATTGTGTATCCAAAAACACTTAAATAAAAAGCATTCAATCGAAAACATGAATTCTCAGACTTTTCTCGATAAAACAAATAAAAATACATAATTATCCAAAATAAATTGAATATTATTGTAACGATATTACTTAGTATATTTTAACCGTTATATTATAAAATAAAACATATTATACATATAGAGTAGGCATTATTAATTTTTTTAATGAGCATCGAAGTACACGAGATCAGGTAATTTTAAACATTTATAAATTAAAAATTATAACTCTAAATATTTATTGAAAATACTAAATAATTACATATATATTTTCCTTCATGTCACGTTGAATTTTTTGAGTTTTAAGCTATAAAAGCTACTGTACTTAATATTGAGCATTAAAACTTAAATATTTTTTTGAAAATATTAAACAATTTTAATTATATTTCCATAATTTAGTTTTTTAATAATTCATAACTACGTTTTACGATTTGTTTTTAGTGTGTATTGTACCTGACAATTAATTGAAAAAAAATATTTTGGTAAATTGGTACACGGCGCTATGTATAGGCAATAATAGTATATTTATTTTTTCATAATATTAATATGTAATTATTACGTATTTTAATAAACCCGTGTTTTAGTTTGGATTTTGAAATTTTTAATTTATGTCAATTTAGAAGTATTTAGTTAAGTGATATTATAATAATAAATTAAATATAAGCCCTTGAATATAAGTAATGAGCCAACAAGATATGACGTCCAATCTACAAACACTGAAGTTACACCATCAAAATATCGTTATGCTTAATTTTTTTCATTAATATTTAAGAGATTTAAAACAGACAAAAAATAGATTTTAAAAACTATTTTTTTAATGCAAGCTATTTATTATAATTTTGAAGTAATTATTAAATCTTGAATATTTTTGATTTCACACATAATAAAATGTGAGATAAAATACATTACTGCCTAATTTGAAAAAGGTGCATCGCTAGGTTATTAATATAAATATTTTTAATTTATATTTTTATTAGACACTATATTTTCATTGCATCAAAACTGCGATAGTAATATTTTATCAGTGGTCGCAACTTGTAACAATAATAGGTATATCCAATACATAAATAATAAATAGAATATTATTGTTCGTGAAATTCCATTTTCTACGCTCGTCTCATTAAAAGTTAACACAGATATGAAAAAAGTAATAACTTAAAGCAGGGGTCATCAATATTTTTATGCAGCGGGCCACATATTATTGTTTTTAAACCTTGCGGGCCGCATTCGTAGTAAAAACATGGATTTTATATAAAAATTCAGTTTTATTAAATTAGGTAGGTACATTTAAAATTACAAATTATTATTATTATTAAAACATATATAGATAAACAATTTTTTTTTAATTACAGATTTTTTATTTTATTATTAATGTGAAAACTGACAATGTTTTTCACTAACTAATTTTTCGATATTTGGTTGGATCTGAGACGATGCAATTCTTAGTGAATTTTCCAAGTGAATGTCAGTTAACTGAGCTCTAGTTTTTGATTTGACAATTTTCATTCGTGAAAAAATGTGTTCACAAGTGTAAGTACTGCCAAAAAGAGACATCATTCTTAATGCGTTGTTTCGAAGATTAGAATGTCTCCGTGTTAATATATTTTGAATAAAAAATTGAAAGCTCGACATTGTTGTACTTTTCTTTTAATATTGTATTGTTCTATAAATCAATGATTTCCATTTGCATATTTTTTGGGACATCTTCAACTGATAATGAAAATGGAATTCAAAACAAATTAAACAATTTCTGATTAGCTTTGAAATCTAAGAACCTCGAATCAAATTGGATTTTTAAATCAGAAATTGCTTCTGCGTATTTTTCCGTTGACGTAATATTGTATTTTGACAAACATGGGAAGTAAGTAGTGTTATTTTTTCTTAGCTGAATTTCCTACAGCAGAAGTTTATTTTCAAAAGATTTAATATGGTTAAATAAATTATGTATTAATTGGTTTTGACGTTACAAGCGTAAATTCAATTCATTCAAGTGCAATGTACGAGTGTATATCGTAATATCCGTGAGATGAGCAAAATCATTTTTCTATTCTGAATCATTAAGTTGTTCAAATTTTTTTCCTTCACTTGCAGCAAATTTGAAAATTTTATTTTTTAAATCAAAAACCTTTTTTAATACTTTTCCTCTGCTGAGCCAACGGACATCTGTAAAATAGATTACATCACTTTGTTCAGCATCTATTTCACTTAAAAATTTTTTAAATTCTTTATGATTTAATGCTCTTGATCTGATAAAATTTACTATTTTTACAACACCTTTCATTATAGTTTGAAAACCAACAGATTTTGCACATAAATTTTCTTGGGGATAATGCAGTGATATTGTATCAGTTGTAAAGCGCCACATGAACTCATTTCTTTTTTAACTAGCGCTACGAGCCCATCATTTTTTCTAACCATTGATGGGGTTCCATCTGTTATAACTCCAGAAAGGTTATTTAATTTGATGTCAAAACGGTTAAGTGTCGAATTTAATGCATTAAAAATATCACAACTTTTTGTAATGCCTTTCATTGGAAATAGCGCGGTTAATACTACAGTGATATTAAAATTAGAATCGATACCCCGAATAAAAATTGCTAATTGCGCAGTATCTGACAAATCTGTACTTTCGTCAAGGGCCAGTGAATAAAAAATAAATTTAGAAATACGTTCTTTAAGGGTACTCTCAATATCAGTTCCTAGTTCTTCTATACGCCTTGCTACAGTTACCCCCGATAAACTCGATTTGGAAAAAAGTTGTTTTTGTGCTGGACATAAAATTTCAGAGGCGACCTCCATACACTCTTTTATAAATTCACCATCAGTGGACGGCTTCAATTTAGCTGCAATTTTTTGAACTATGATATAACTAGCTTTGACACTCGCTTCTGAGTCTTTATGATATTTTTTTATACTTGAAGACTGACCTTGTATATTTTTCATTAACAATGCAAGTTTATCAATTCGAAGTTGTCCTTGTATCATATCATATTTTGCTGTATGTTTGGTACTATAATGTCGTTTTAAATTGTACTATTTTATTACTGCAATCGATTCTTAACAAATCAAACATATTGCCCTTTCTTTAACTCGAATAAAAAAATAGCTATTGGACCATTTTTCTTGAAAAACGCGACTTTCATCCGAGGTTTTACGTTTTTTACTCACCGACATATTATACAAATATTACGAAGAAAAAGTAAAGTGAAACTTTTATACATAAACGAGAATATTGTGCTCGTTCCATAATCGATTACGAACTAACAGACAATATTAATTATATCTTAATAGGTAATTCAATTTATCTTATCGCATATTTCTGATAGCAATAGCTTAACTGTTATAATTTTATTGAACTAGAAAATGTACATGCTGAATTTAAAATGTGATCGCGGGCCGTGGGTTGAAGACCCCTGACTTAAAGCATTAAATATAATAATGTTTAGTCTATTAATGCAACTTTTGGTTTTACGAACATAATTATTATTAAAATCATAAAATATTAATATCTATATAACGTTAAAACTGTATATACGTAATAGGTATCTACAGCATAAATTATCTGTATATTATGCAGACTGATTATCTTCGAAATAATCAACTTGTTTTATATTGTAAAAATCATGGTTTTTTCAAAAAAAAAATTTTGAAACACCAAGTGATTTTTAGGTATTTTTAAAAAATTTACGAACTGCGAGCCCTTTTTTTTAATCACAAATCTGCTGTTATCACTTTGTGATAACCACCGCCGCATGCATCCCTAATATTTTTGAGCGCCGTTCGTCTATTTGTCCAAACGTGCAATATTTGTCAAAACAAAAATTTCATAATCACGCAACTGAAATTGGAATAAAAATCACGACGATCCTCAGTTATTCGACGTGAATGATGGCCCTGATTTTTTCAACATGCGGTATCTATCCGATCCAGATCGAGTAACATATGCTGTATTCCCGACATTATGTTTACACGGCGAAAAAAAGATCAAACTCTTTTTAATAGTTATATGAATTAATTTTTGAAAAATAAAAAGACATGATATTATATATAAGAAGTAATTTTTATTAATTAATATTAAGGTTTACAATAAATATTTACATTGTTCTTACTTCACCATTAAATGGATTATAAGTTATAATTTGATTATGCAATAATAAGCAATATGCTGAAGTGGCGGCTGGAAACGTTTCGTCGGCCTCGATTTCAATCCTAAGGTCGACCGTTGATGTTTTTACGTTATCGTTCTGTCTACTCATATCGACAACTATAATCGGAGATAGTTTTTTGAAATCTAATCGAGTCAATAGGGGTACGAAATTTTTGCGACCGTAGTAAGATTTTTGAAACTCAGCATATGCGCGGTATAATGTAGCCATCCTGTTCTTAGTAAAGTCGTTTTGGAAATCTTCGTATGGGAATACTTTGGAATTTAAATAGACCTTCAAATTTTTGATTTTGCAATGATCAAAATATGACATTGCTTTACTCGCACTATTTTTCCTATCAGCCTGGAAACCGATTATAACATATCGTGGTTTTTTTAATTTGTTAGAAGATTTTACTTTCCACGAGTGCGTTGTGTTTGGCGGCAAACAAGGATATTCGCACAATTCCCACGATCTAAATGCGCATGTTAGAGGTTTCTGATTGCTTACTACTTTCAGCAACCGTATTTTTTCTTTATCGCTGACTTTGACTATAGGCATTCTCCACAATATTTTCGTGATATTTATTTTAACGTCTTTTAGCTTGGGTGCGTCTGCGATAACTTCTTTGTTTTTATACTGCTTCAACGCATTTATGTCTATCAACGCTCTATTTAATATCAATTGTTGATTACAGTTGATTAAAATACGTTTATAGTCTTCGCAAAAACCGAACAAATCTTTTAGATTAATGCATCCATTAAACATATTGCCTTCAATAAAATCTTGATTGATATTTTTTATATCATTATCCCAAGCCGCGTTATGGTGCGATGTAATATTGAATATAAACAAAATGTTTATAGAAGCAATTTCCATACACAATAAAATGTTCAATATATTTTGACTTTTTTTGAGTTATTTATAAGCATAATCAATTTTCAGGTTTTTTTTTTACTTTTTTTTATTATTATCAATAAAAGTTTTTCCAATCGATTAAAAAATTTGAAAATGTTATACTATGTTCTTCATAACTTGTTATATATGAAAATTAAAATAAAAGTTGAGCATCTAAAGTTTAAATTTCGAGAAAATACGTAAAAATCACGAATTTTTGCAGTTTTTTTGATTAGGAAATTCCTTAAAATTTCCTATTCAAATTTAATATTTGAAAATTCAACACAAGTATCTCTGTAAGTTTTTCTAACATTCTTAAAAAAAAAAAAAAATACACTGGAAAGTCAAACTAATTTTTTATGAAATTAGACATTGGATTCCGTTTTTACTGAGAACGATTTTCTTATTTTGATGTAATTTAAAAAAAAATAATTGAAGGCTATTGAAATTTTCACCAAATGTTTAGATTATTATTTTTTATACACCAAAAAAATTTAAAAATATTTTAACAACTTTTGAGCTAATTGTTGACCTAAGACTTTTTGTTTTTTTTTATTTAAATATTGATAAAAAAATTTCGTTGTGTCAAATTTATTGAAAATTTAATAAAAAATTCTTCATGAGTTGTTCAAATAGCAAACCAAAATAATAAAAATGCATAGATACAATTTTTTTTTATATGAATTTAAATTTGAAATTTTGACCGGAATTCATCATCGGACATATGCAAATTGTTTTGTAGTTAAAAATTTATAAAATATTTAGTTTTTATAACTAAAGATTGAAAATTTAAAAGAAAGTTTTTCGTGAGTAGTTTATAGTGTAACTAAAAAAATTAAAAAATATATTTATATTTATATTATTTGCTATTTGAAAATAAACGTGTATGTATTACATACAATTATTTTTACAAAATATATTATATATAAACTTTATCTATGAAATAATGTATATATTATTATAATATAATAGGAATTTCACAGTTCAAGCGTACCTTCTTCTTTCATGGAGACCAAATTTTTTGCCACATAGAACCCTTGTTTGAAGTGTTTCTCATTGTCCGCGGCGGACTCTCCGTTGGTTCTTTCGATGATTTCCTCCAACCGACAGGTTTTGGCCCGTTCCGCTTTCAAATTGTTCAACAGCCTTTCCTGCAAACATTATTTTTCTCATTCACACTGTTAGGTTAGGTTAGGCATAGACCATAATATATACAATACTATAAATTAGTTATATATATTAGGTATAAGATGGGGGTAAGTAAGAAGCTAACTATTAACCTACTATACTAACTATAACTAGTAATAAAGTACCCATAGGTAAGCTAATAAGATAAAATAAACAAAAGCTATAGGGTAAGTGTATATATAAGTAGGTAAGTATACAAGTGTATACATATTAATAAGATCTTTGTATATAGTAAGATATATATAATATTTATAAAGTATCATAGTAATATATATATATATATTACTATGATACTGTAACATATACATTATATATAAGAAAAAGAATAAAGTATAATAACAGAAAAAAGGTAACAATATATGTAATATGATGACTATAATAAGATGTAATATAATATAGCAAAATAAGAAGGGTGTAATAAAGGTAGTAGGTGGATAAGAATTGTAATATTAGCATAGATCAGAGTACGGTGAAACTAAACCTTATGAGATTGAAAGTAAGAGATAGAAAAAAGTAAAATAAGATAAGATATAATAACAATGATAACAGACGATAACAACGTTGCGTATGTGTGTGAACGGTAAGAATAGATGGGAAGGGGTGGTCGGGTACGTACGTGATGGGATGAATGGGTGGGGTTGGGAGAATGGGTATGGAGGGAAGGAGAAGAAGGGGTATGTGCATGGATAGGAGAGGAAGAGGGGGTATGGTAGGGCACGTGCGCGATGGGCGGAAAGGGTGCGTGGATTGCCTGGATTTGAGGGGGATACAGAAGGAACCAAAACATGCTACTTTCATAAGTCTTCAATATACTCGAATATTTGATCTTAAACATTGTGAGCTATTTTAAATAGTGCTGGTCTAATTGGAAATTTATGCTTTTGCAAGGTATAGCCAAGTTGATCTTTGTTAGAGTAAATGTAATTCTTGGAATGTGCACCTTTTTTCTAAAATTTCTGCCAATAATAATATTAGCTTTAATAATTTTATTACATAATTCATTAACAAGTAATCTAGTCTCATTACATTGGCCTTCTGAAATATTTAAGTTTCGCGTGAGAGCATTATATTAGTGTTTTTATTCACTCATTTAGTTCATGCTATAGTAAATTGGCTACACAAACGGAATTTACTTGATTATTATGCTATCCATATGAATTATGTGTCATAAATTTAATCCCCAAATCTCGAACCATTTGATCATCTTCAGGAATTTCTGTAGGAATCAAGTAATAAAGCTCTTTAGTGTGACGCTTGATTATTATGGGTGGTATCGTTAGGATTATTTTGAAAAACACTGTCTATGACATTATTTTTAATCGAAACATTGTCATACTATCTTGGTTGAATTAATCTTAGGATATCAATAAATCTTCATTTAGAAGGACATTATAACATTATAACATTATTATAAATAGATTAAATACACGAATAAAATAACAAATAATAAATTATGTTATAGGACGCTTTTTTTTGAAAACCTTCATCAATAAAAAAAAATATTTTAATGAATAACGAAATAAATCTATTTAATAAAAATAAAACAAAAACGAGAATTTTTTATATCAAAAAATCCTAGTTATGATAATATCGGGGGGGGAGGAGGGTGTATTTTTAAGAAAAAATTTACAAACACGTGCACACACAACTATTGCTCAGTTAATAATATTGAATATCAAATAAACTGTAATTTATAATATTACATTAATTTTACAATTATTTTTACGTTATATCAAATAAAGGCCAAAATGGCCTACTCTTAAACAACCTGAGCCAAAGTGGCCACGCGGAGATGACTAAGCTAAAATGTCTGAAATGTTCTAGACGGATTAAAACTTATTCATGAATACACACGGCGTATTAAATAGGCAATTTAGATACATCAATAACGGGGGTATAATAATATTAATATAAATTTAATTAAATAAATAATATTATTATGCCGTTTAATATAATTTTATTATATTCATTATTATTAATTTTTAAAACACATTTTCTGTACCGATCACATTATAAAATTAGTATTTTTATATAATAAATAAACATTTTAGCAGATGGTAATAACTTATGAAAAGACTGATAATGTTAGATGCTGACGATGTTGCTTTTACATTTTCTTCTCTAAATAATATGTTTATTTAGGTCTCAAAACAGAAATATTTAAACCCAATATTGTCTTTTATACAACTAATTTTAATACCTATAAAATATTAAAATATTATGTGCTATAAATGTACTTACATTGTATAAATATTTTTTCTTCAATTAAACAATTTTTTTTCCCTTTATATATAAAAAATTAAGAATTAATAAAACTATAAAGAAAAACTTTTAAATAACACTCAGCTTATTTACAACTTGTATAGTTATGTACTTATGAATTCATTTATCAGAAGCTAAAATATATATTATTTCGTACTGCACACTTTATATTAAACTTAACATTATTGTGGGGAACTTTTACCCCCAACATCAATGTGTATTTTATTTATACACGCGAATTCATTAATATTTTTATTAGTTAAAAGTTATAAATTATTTATTCAAACGTGTATGAGTGTATGTGTATCTAGTTTTTGTCGTATAAATAAGCAACTCAACTTCATTAGAAGGCCATGACCATACGTTGATAGTTCCTCGTTTAGCATCATTAAAAACAGTGCACATTAACTCATTGATTTTTTTGGGATACCTTAATGTTTTGCGCAGAGATAAGTTTATCTAAAGGAGTTTTTTGATTTTGTCTTCTCTTGATAATTAGAAAAGCGATATACTTACGAACATTCAATGTAGTGTTTTGATTTCAAATGGTTAGAAAATCTATTTTTTCTATGAACAGTACCTCCAGAAGAACAAAAAGACAAATAGCTGGTACATGGTTTTTTAGTTTTGTATATATAAGTACTGTACCTGGATACTGAACACATATGTATAGAGCATCTAATTAATTTCCTACCTTTAGTCTAAGGAACTGTTTCTGTTTTGCCGGTACGAATTCCACAAGTATGGCGGTTATCGGCAACGACTTGCGGAAAATGTTGTAGACGAAAGCGGGGAAGGTTATGAACTGGGAACCAAATTTCTATAAGCGAAACACGTATAGTTATAACGAACAATAATAATACATATATATATAAATGGGCGATCAGGTAACTATATAATATCACAAATAATATCTAGCCACTTAAACACGTGTGAGATTAATTATGACAAAATAATACAATAACTGACCCGACTTGACTGGAACATGGACGGCGAATAATCCGTCACAGAAAATCACTCATCCGGTACGCAATAACAGGAACACAACGCGACGGCGAGTTTGAACAATAACGAACGCAGTATCCAATACAGACGTGGTGTTCGGCCGATACGACGAATAAATTATAGATGTAGTTGAGTATCAAAAAATAGCCGCTAATCGCGGCTACGGTAGTTACTTTCAAAACCTCGGGCGCACGCGAGGTTTCGGCTGGAACGCACAGCGCGGACAGACGAGCGTGGGAGTTCGACCTGACGGACTTGTGTCACACCTCTAGAGTGGGGCGAACCACCACCGGTTCCCCCCGATTGGCGATTGCTGATCAGTGCGATTTTGCTTTCGCAGTTTCGCCTCTGCTGTTTACGCGGGCATTTACGGGCTTGTTTGAACAGTTTCAATACAAGCATTTTGTATTTATGATTTTACTCTCAATAACAGGCGTGTCAACCACTTATTTTATATTTTAACAAAACGTCAAAATATATATTATAAGTATGAATTATGAATTGATCAGTGAAAAATGCAATAAAAAAAAAAAAACAGTCGGTCCATTACATACTTTTTGATTTCGTGTTGCACACTAAGCATTTCGTACTTCACACGATTTTAGTCCCTGTCATGTACCTAATATAATAGGATTCGTGATAATAAATACAAATATTAGACTTTACTTTTACTTTTTTTTATACGATAAACGATGCTCCTGGTTTGTAATTGGTTGGCGTCTTACGTTTTTGTATGAGCTTCGTCTTAAACGACCATTAATTGTTTAATTTAAATTAATATTAATAATTTTTTTTATAAATATTTCAAAAATAATCATAAAAACACAAAACTTAAATTAAAATTTTGGAAAAAATATTGATACAATATCAATAATTGTAAAATATAATATATAACGTTAATCGATTTTGATAAAAATAAGAACCACAAATCAAGATCATGTACTTATTTCTTTCAAAAATTTGTAAGACTGTCACACTTCTGGTAGTGTCAGCAATGTGAAACCTTTACCATTATAATAGGTATGCCAATTCATTAGTCTTAAAAAAGCAATGAAGTAATTGTAACATTATTTTAAATCATATTATAATATATACATTACAGTTTATTTCTTAACATTTAAAAAATAGAGTGAAATTGTAGGTATGTTATTTAAACATTTAATTTTTAATTAAATAAAAATCAATATTAAAGTTTTCAAATTTAGTTCCAAAAATCTAGTCAACATTTTGTACTTGTTTCACGAAGCGGCAGAACATCCTGTTGTTGATAATTTTCTGTTGACGTGTTATATATATATATACGAGCAACAGCATATTATAATAATATGGGCGATAATTTGGAGAGGATCACTTCCCAAAATCTTCCCGTCGACCGAGCCAACTACTGGCTCTCAGTTATCTTCTATAACGATTCACCGGATCTCACTCTTCTCTCTCATGGATAATTTAGATTCATATTGCAACTTATCTATTCATCAATCGTAAATTATTTTTTTCTCTTTTATACAATGATACAAAGGATTCGTGGTATTGCATTTTACGTAGAATGTAAGTTTAGTAGATATTAATTTATTGTTAACGTGCACAATTTACTTTGGATCAGCTAGGAATTTTAAGAAAAACCGTTATGCAATTTATGGAATATTTTAAAAAGGTATTATTAATGAATTATTTCCTCAACACGATATTCATATCATGTGAACCTTGTAGATATCAAATTTGTTTATTGTAATAGTTTTCTTCTGTTGAGATTGTAAAATTTCTTAAAAAAAAAAAATTAAAGGCATATATTATATTTTAACGGTTTATAATTGTTAAGAAGGTGATCGGGCATCTTGAACGTTATGTTCAATGGTTTACGTGATATAATATTTTACTAGGTATGTTATTCGACTAATTTATTGCATTTGATATAAATCGGTAGATGCTAAACTTCGTGTTAAGACATGGATCTAAAATAAAACAATCTTAAATAATAATGGTTAGTAATAATTATACTTGTTTTATTATACAGTTGTGTACAACGGTGTACCTAAATTGCCTATACGCTATGCCGCGTAACATGATATTATGATATTATTATGTTAAAGCATAAACTTTCGGTATTCATATTTCGTAGTACACGCTCATAAAGTATAATATACTATCATATTATGAATAAAAGTAGTTTTTATAGTTATTTCAATCAAATATCATAATAATATAGTTTGTTAAAAGAAAAAATAGAACTGATAAAAAGGTACATAAGCAGTTTTATGTTTTTATTTGAATGATCCCTAAATTTGGCATTAATTATTTTATCATCTCAACTGATATAAAATAATCCTAGAACGCTTAGAACACAACTAGTGAAAATGAGAATACGTGTATTGCGGTAGTGTCAGGCACATGCAGAATTACAATTCTGTGAAACGATATATAAATATTTTTATATTTTTTTGTAAACATTATTTTACTTGATTTATTTAATTTTTTTTTTTTTGTTTATGATTGTTTATATTTATAATAAAATTTATATTTTATATTTAAGTGCGCTTGATAATAGTATTAATACAGTTAGGCATAAAAAAGAGAAAAGCTTAGTAAACGTTACTGAACCTGAGATATTTTGAATTATTTTTTTTTTAAATGATATTTTAATACTTTTTTTGGTGTGCATTGTGCAATACTACCACAAATCATGAACAATATAATACTGGCATATATATATATATAAAATATATTTTGGCATATTGTAAATTATTTCTGTTTTTATTCTAAGAATTTTGGTTACAGATTACGCGTTATTAGACCAGAGTTGGGTAAAATTTTATCTAGATAATTATTCAAATAAAAAACTATTCAAATGATTTTTTTACAATTATTCGAATAAAAATGTATTCGAATAATTTTCAACTATGATTATTCGAATAAATTTTAAAGACGGTTATACGAATAATTCTTGGTTATTTAATTTGATTAAATATAGTTCATAATAAAATCATTTTTTTAGATATTGTTATTATCGTATATAACATATCCTACTATATAGGTACCAAGGTACATAATATGTTGTATCTCATATTTAAAAGTTCAAATATAGAGTTCTACATAAAAATATAATAAGGTCAATGTAGGCTTGTACTCTGTAGGTTGTAGTTTGTGGTTTTGTCAAATGTACTTTGTACTTTGTATTATACACAGTTTGAAGATAATCTTATGATTACTTGTGTGGTATTGTGGCGTTAGTTTTTCTCTGCGCGAGTGCCGAGTACCTACGTATGAACGTGTGACAGTCGTGTTTAATTTAATTTAAAATATCAATTAATTTCAATATAATAATAATGTAATAATTGTTATGAAATATTACCATTAAATATTATTCATATTATAATATTATAAAACTATTATTAAAATATAATTTATAAAAACATATCTAATTTTCTAATTCTTAACTTTCTTCTATTGATAGATATTTGTTTATTGTTTATTCGAATATCTATGTTTAAAATTGAATCGGTTAATTTTTTATTCGAATTATTGTAAAAAAAATTATTCGAATGATTTTTTATTCGAATAATAATAGTTGCAAATTAATCGAATAAATTTTAATTCGAATAATTGTAAAAAAATCATTCGAATAAAATGTTATCTAAATAATCATCTAGATAAAATTTCATTCGAATAACGCCCAATTCTGTATTAGACCATGTGATTATTATCAAACTATATGATTGACGTTAATAAATGTTATAATAACATTACGTTATAAAAGCATACGTTGTTATTCAATAATCGATGAAACACGTAATCGTTTCAACATGTAACAATATTAATTATAATTTAAATAACATAGACATTATATTATAATATTTGTTTATAAAATATTATATTACGTACAATAATACAGACGACGGGTTTACGTGGGAATACATTTTTAAAACAATACTAAAAACAATCGAACCCGATCAATACTAAATCAACACATATTACAATATTATAATATTTATAGGTAAATTTTAATATAATATAATTTTTTTAACGTTTACAAGCACTGTGTGTGCGTTTGTACATATGTTCAATATTGATGAACTTTTTAAGTAGAATAATCGTTCATATCCGGAGCCCATTTAAGCACCAACCTGGCACTACGCCCCATCGGCGTACGTTATTTGTTTATTTAAATCGTGAAATCGTAAATTTATTAGGTTTACAGTATGAAGAACAATAATAAATAATCCAACATTTTGGCTGAAAACTGTAAAAATATGTTTAATTTCAATTAAATTGGAGTAAACATCGTTAAGTAAACAAAATACCTATTAGTCTTAATTCTTTTCAAAAATCAATAACATATTTACAAAACAATGCTTATACTAATAGCCGAGAAAAACAAATATTTAAAATTATATTTTCATAATGAATATTCGAATGTTTAATTAAAAAAAAGACTTTGATCATGATATTAAGCATTGATCGTTTGATCTTTGCTCTCATAATACAACATATTACTACATCATAAATCAAACTATTTAATATTATTATTGTGTCTGTATAAAATTTGTTTCATAACATCATTATCTTTATACCACACTTAATTAACCTACATTTACTCACTATATCAATAATTATATTATATGTAATTTATGATTTTATTTCTGGACGGAATCAAACAGGAACTTTTATTAAAGTAATACGACGCGGCATTTTATTTGTATCCGTAAAAACGTTATTATTCGGTAAAAACAAAAAAAAGTAAACTTTCCATTGTCGTCAACTATAATGCTAAATTAAAATAACTATATGGTTCAAATCATGTTCTAATCGCCAAAAAACAATGACTATACAAACACTATAATCATATTTTAGAATCAATACCGAACTGGTACGCTATAATAATATACTGTCACTGATAACTGTTGCTTAACGCATAATTGTTGTAATCGAAATGCACATAATAATTTAACGTTTCTATACTTAATTTATTTATACATTATATCATCATACTGACCAATTTCATATTGACAATGGTTTTAGCATTTAATATAGACCAATTACACATTCCTGTGACCAACCGTCCAAACAGCGCTATTCAACTCGCACAATGCAAATGATTAATATTATAATAATATTGGTCTGTGGTTGTATTTACATAAATAATATATATATCATATTATGATCACACTAGTAATAATTTTTACATTATTTCTGAACGTTTGTCAACTCGTTGCATCAAAGAACGCCGACAATGTAGGAAATTCGCGAGTGTTTCTATTAGGTATTGTAAAATGATTTATTATTTTTATTCACATTGTTGTATTTAAACAACAACCCAGTGTTTATTTTAAGATTGTTTAGTCGAAACTGACGTTAGCATGTGTTTCTCGAAACTATATGAATTTTTTACAATAATAATTTAATAATGTTCTCATTTTATTCGCCAACAATTTTATTTTATCTTTAATAATTATATGGTATACAACTATGGGGATCGGCCAAATTATCGAATATAAAGAAAATTCAAACATTCCAATCCAAATGCTTTCGACAAAATATAATTAAAGCTCGCCCTTCTGTGTCTCAAACAATACACTCCATAATGATCTCTCCATTCCAACACAGTACAACACGTAGCCATAATTCTTTATAAACGCTTCCACTCGGTCTATTCAACCACCGATAACCTTTTAATCTCAAATTTATCTGTCCTAAACATCTTGGGTAACCTCAGAAGACGTTTGAAACGTAAATGGTGTCGAAACCTTCTGAATGACTAGGAATCATTACTCATTTCTGTAAAGTTCTATCAATGGATGGATTCTTCCCTCAAAACTACAGTCCATTATAACACTCAACATTACTAATACTCATTTTAAAAATATATATATTTACAAATTCTATGATAAATAATTAAAATACAAAACAAAAAAAATCTTTGATTAAATTATAGTATATTTTAAATCCTGTTTTCTAAATATAGCATGGAACGCTACGCTTGCAGGATATCTACGAGTTATCGTTAATGAAACAATTTAACCTTTGATGTAGACATAGTATTATAATTTCACAATATCTCCATATTTTACCACGATTTTGGGTAGGGATTGTTTTTTTTTCTTCGTTTTCTGGTAGTCTGAAAAATGCATTTTCCAAACAGTGAAATGTGCACCACTAACAATAACAACAGTCATTGTATATCTAAAAAATAAAGTTGATCATTTCCAGACAAAGCATGTTCTTACTTGATTTTTCACACTTAAAACAATGTAAAGCGTGCAGATAGTAAGTTTTTGAATTTTAAGCCAAATTAAAACTTTTTACGAAAGTAAAATTATTGTTTGTCGAAGGTGCAATACGCGATAATAGTATGTTATTGATAGCGCGCACAACACGTTGCGGCGGTATATGGGTTATCCAATATTAAATCTAATAAAAAAAAAAAATGTTTACCAAGTATTGATTGGCCTAGTTGTTTTATTTTAAATTATATTATATTATAACAACGTGCGATGAACACTTACAGTGATTTATTTAACTAGAACAATGATTATTTTTTGATAAATCGTGCACATATATATACACTTCGTTACGCATTTACGCGCAATTAATGCGTCCTCTTATCAATATTCGGATGGGCATTAAATGATTTTCAATTAAGAATATTCAGTATCGATTCACTGCATTTTCGATCGTTCTAAGACACTGTACTCGTTTGTGAAGAGTTTACGATTTTTGCGCAGTAAAGATTCAATTTTACTTACTTTTTATTATGTTTCACGCATTCTTCTCATATACACATCGCAAAACGTCATCATAAATTAAACCAATTGCTTGTATTGTGTTACCACAATACGGACGACACTAGAATTTGGATTGTGTGCTCTGCCGCGATGGAATCGCAATTCGATTATTATTAAATCTTCTAGAAGAATTGAAAAATGTTTTATTACTAAGCCCATGCTGCAGAAATTGAATTATATAATATAGTCTATACAATTAATAATTTTAATTTGTAAAGTTATTTAGAACTGAGAATAATTTTGAATTGTACGATATAGATCAATGTAATATGTTGACGAGAAAGGGTTTAAGTCGAAAATTGCTAGTTTTCAGGAGACACAAAAAAAGTTAATTTGACATTTTTTGCTTATTGTTAATTCATTTTTTTTAATTTATGTACTTTATTGATATTAAAACAGATTTGTTTAAAATATTAGTGTTAATATTTTAAATGACTTGTGTCCTTTCATATATTGATATTTACCTATAACCACGAATGAGAAAAAATATACAGTTTTGTGAGAAAGAAATAAAGTGTGTAATTATCATAAATTACACATGTCATAAATAAAATCAATGGTAATATTTTTTTATTTTATTTTTTTATAGTATTTAGGTACTTATTATTTTATAATTCTAATGTTTACAAAAATAATCAAATTGTAGTTAGAAAAAATTACATAAATTGTGAAATACTTATTATCACAATTATCAAAAAACATTTTTATAATTATTAATCAATGTTTTATTTACTAAGCATTAGCATGATACTTTTGATGATAATTTATTTATTTATCTATTAATTTCAACATAATTCAAATAACATATTGACTTAGATTAAACTAAAATAATTAGAGCTGATATGTATACCGACTTAAGCTAACCTCGTACAGCTGCAGGTGTACGGAGTTTCAATATATCAGCTAATTCCTTAAACGAGACAATTCTTATACAATTGGAATTGTGACATAATTTTATACATGTATAAATGCATTTAAGTTATACTACCGATATAAAATACAATCATGCAATTTAAAAAATATTCCAAGGTCGCAGATGATTATATTATATAATGAATCTATTTGACATTACACTTTATTATTCATAAGTGTAATTTCTGGGGTGCAGAATAAACTACATCATTATTTTAGTATATAGTATTATAGGTCTATAATACTGCAGAAATCGAGTTAATTGGTTTTTAAAAATAATTTTTACTTTGCCAATAATCGTTTTACTATAAATGATAATGATTCAGAATTTTTCTCGTATCATAAATCGATACACATACTTATTATTTGAACAGACGAACTAATATATTTTATGTCAAACCATCAATCAAACAATTTATTGGTCATAAATTTAATCAGTAAATTAATATCTGTCAAAAATAACGTCTATTATTTTAAGCATTAATAAGTAACGACGGGCGACTTAATGTAAATTGTCTATGTTAGAGTGTTACAATCTTTTAAAAGTCCACAGGTCAATTTATACACTCAAATTAATATATGATAGAAAAAAAAAAAGATCAAAATTGTTCGAATTAATTGTTCGAGAATATTTGCCACTGATTATTTTTTTTATTAGATTGTGGACCGTATGAAGTATATATTATTATACTGTGTAATGTAAATTGTATATTATCTATCTGGTATTACCGAATTAATGCTGCTTACGACGATTTTTAAATTATCGTGAAATACAATTTCGTATTATATTCACAAAAGAGGCAAAAAAACAATGAGTTTGCGGGCTGTGAAGTGGACCCCAACTGGTCAATATCGACAAAAAAAAAAAATATATATATATATATTATATAATACGCTATTTACGACTAGACGTAGGCTTTCAGATAAACAGTCGGAGACATATTTGTATGAAGGAATATTTATTTCGTAAACAAACATATCGTTACAATTCAACATAAAATTGTCGAAAATAATATGTTAGTTCAACGCTTCGAGTCACAGTGACATTAAACGGTTAAGCACATGCATAATTTAATACATCATTTAATAATAACGTGGATGAGGGTAATCTGATCGAAAATCGCACAACGAAGGTCGAACGATCGCAAAATGTCATGCGATTGGAAATATATTATTTTTTTCACTGGTATGTATGTTCAATTTATAAGAAAAAAAATAATAATTATAATTTAATGAGTGTCGACAGATAAAAGTAAATATGGTTAAATGTGGTAAGTATTATCAAAGATGTATTCGCGTTGTGACGCTGGGACGACAAGTATTAAATCTCACAACCGCGAAGAACAAAAAATTAAACTCCACAACACTGCGACATGAGGCCGTCACTATAAGTATTGAGGGTAATGGCAAAACGCATACAGTTTTAAACTAATCACTTATTAATTATTAATTTTTTATTTTTTTTTTGTATTAAATACCTACAAGATGTTTATGCTTATGATTAAACATTTATACGTGTTAAAAATTGAATGCAACCGGGAATTGATTTTGAAGTAGGTAAATTAATTGGTTTATAAAAACAATAACATTAAAAAAATGTGGTAATTCTTGAGTCGTGAGATTTTTGATCAAAGGTTAGGTCAAGTCTGGTTCACCCCGCATAATAGGGCATTTTTGGCATCTAGATTACTGGATTTAAAATTTCAATGAATTTAGTGGAGTTCACGTATGTTGCGATGGAATATTATAATGAATAATTATTGGAAATATGTTTAAAAAATTCTTCTGGAGTTTTTTGAAAAAAGTTATTTGTATTTATTATGGTATATTTAGTATCGATTTACTGTGACAATAATTAGTATTATAACTATTTAGTATTAATATTTAATAATGATAATTAATATTATTATTGCATTAACGAGCCTAAAAATAAAACATACCTATTATAATAATTATAGTTGAATAAATGGTCACGTATTAAAGCCACAAACGCATTTACGGTAATCAATATTAGGAAACTTTGACCTTAAATTTATAACACGAAATTAGGTCAATCAGTAATCATGATGATCATTATGATCATAATGCGGGGTCGTACAAATCGAACAACAAGAAATTAGTTCATACCATTCATAGTGAAATTAGTTCATATAATATATTATGCTATTGATAACGAATAAAGTCGGTTAAAATATATATAGGATTTGTTTAGCTGTGTTTTTTACCAAAGAAAATAAGTTGAACAATAATGAATTCAACACGAAGATAATACATTTAAATATTATGATGAAACATTATATAGTTGTAATTTTAGATTCCGAGCGGATCGATGAATGTATTAATTTCAATGATAACTCAAAAACGAATAACCGGAATATCGGTTATCGTAGATACGTGAAATGTTCACCAAATATTGTTATTCTCTATACACGATAACACTTTCAAAATATTTGACAGTTTTTATAGCTATATATAGACGTTTTACAATTTTTGATGTTTTTTTTCTATGTATATCGATAAAAAAAATTTGTTGAGTCAAAATGTTTTAAACTTTCAATTTAATACAAGGTTTTTAGTAAGTTTTTATCATATACAGTGTAATCACGACTTAAGGTAACACTAAATATTTTGGTCAGATGAACTTGGAATGAAATTAATTTTGGGGGGAACCTAGGAGGTACTGAATCATATATTTTGCGAAATTTTCAAGTTTTTAACACTTACGGCGCGCGCGTGCAGTATAACATACATTTTTTTGAATGGTAACACCTATTTTTAGCACATGATTTGGATTGATCAAATTTTTTTAAATCAATTTGACTTTGACTCATAATACTTAGATCTATGTTTAAAATTGAATAAATGACAGCCATCTTTCAATTTTGAAAAAAAAAATGTTTAATTTACCTGAATAATTTATTAATTTTTTGTTCAGCTAAGTAATTTCATTCGTTTTCATTAAATTGTATATTATTTCTATGCAAAATTTTTCACTTCCTTTAGAACAATTAAGTTTTTAATTTGTATAATTAAATTCTGGCTAAAAATTATAAATAAAAACATTAAATATTTCAATACAAGTTCATCCGACCGAAATATTTAGTGTCACCTTAAATCGTGATCCCACTATAAAGCTATAGACGTATAAAAATATTAAAGATACATAAACATGATTTTTTTTTAAGCATTTTAAGTTAAAATTCAAATAAAATTCAATATTTACACAATAAATAACAAAATTTAATTATTTTTGTTGTAAATCAAAAATATTTTTTTGTGAGAATTTGAAACTTTTACGTATATTATTATGTTTAATATTATACACGATGACGTTCTTAAAAAAGATAGATTAATTTTATGTTTTTGCCTATTTATAGTTTATATCATATTACTAATAGTAAAATAAATAACTATATGAAATTATTAATAGTAATATATTCATATGATAATAGACTGATGAGTGATGAACTGATGACAGACCGTCACCACTTACAATTTGTTTTTCGTAAATGTAATGATTGAATTAATATTTAACACATATTATATTATAATGACCTACTCAATGACATGTTACACTCGACTCGTGCTGTATAGCCAGAGAACGGGTTACTTATTTTCACCCTTTTTTTAATTTAACAAATAATAATTGTAATAATGAAATATAAATTGGAATATATAATTATATTGCATATGGAAAAAAGAAATTACGTTTAGATTATTATTTTACCAATCAACAAATATGAATGTTTTAAAACTGTAAATAATTCTTTTTACAAGTATGACTTCGAATCGTATGATTTAACCGAGTTGTCTGTAGCTAGGATAACAATTTATAGTACATAAGTGATACGACTTTATTGAATACATGACATCAGTTTACAATTGGGTACTACCCAGTATAATAATAATATTGTACCAACTTGAGTGATAAAACTGTTCACAATCAATATACAATAATTATTATAAATCTAATCAAAATAACGGCTGATCTTAAAAACATTTCAAGAATGTTTTAATCTCATTTTTTTCAAGAATTACATCGTTATCATATACATTCTTTCTTAGTACTAAAAAATGCGATACACAAAGACAACCGTTTAAAATAAAAAATCGTTAACATTTATTTAGATATATTGAAAATAAATATAATAACATGTTATGATTAAAAACATAAATATAATATGCACATAATAAATATAAATTCATATAAATGAAATTAAAACGAAACAATCTTGTAATATTCAATTATAAATTGTATTAATAAAATATTTTCACTAAGTAACTATATATTATTATCGTAAATATATTTAATAAGCACATAAAATACTTCTACACAACATTACATAGGTACTAAAAATCAAGGTTGGTTGAGTAAATAAATAATTAAAAAGTGGTTAAACATGAATTTTAAAGAATTTCTATAATTATAGTTTTTTTTTAATATAATGTTATAATCTTAAATGCTTCAGTTGTCTCATCATGCAAATCAAACATTTATTTTAAATTAAATAAACATTTTTCCTAGTATAGTGCGTGCGACTTCCGGATGACAAATATATTTGTCAGGTATAATGACATAAATTAATAAAAGTTAAAAATTAAACTTGTCTGCAGAGATTCGGTTAAAAATTAATTAGTTATTTGTTATTATGTAATCATACAGAAAGTCATGTCAATGAAACAAAAATTATGAATGGACTTCGCGTACAAAAAAAAAAAAAAAAATATGAAATCGACTTAATTTAGTTACTTTTTGATAATTAAAATAGTAAAATAGTTTGAATTTCAATTATTATGAAACGTAAATATTATAGCAGCATGATAATATTATTATTATGTGATAAACCAATGCAAAACGCGACAGTATCATATAAAATCACCGTAAATATTGTATGTTCACTAAACTAATTTGCATAATATTGTTATAATATATCCCAAGGCCATAGTGCACAGATTTGTGTTTTGCTGCATGTACAATGGCATTACTGCAGCAACACAAAATCGTACACACATCAATTAATACAATATTATTCGAAAATAAATTACACAGATGCAACAGATTTACATATATTTTAGTATTATATCATTGATTCACACGATCGAATCGAAAATATTATCATTTCAGTCTGAGTCTACTTTTCAACGTATATTTTGACTTCGTTTTGAAATCGTGTAATACCACAAAATAATATGTCCTCCTTATGGATATTAATGCTTTAGTAAAATTAAAATTTTGTTATAAGAAATCTAAAACAAAAATATTAACTTGCGTTTTTTAGGTGTTTTATCGACATTGAATAATTTTGAATTATCTGGTTTTCTACTAGTTTCACTCAAAACTATTCTGCAAATGTGATTTAAAAATAAAAATATTATATAACTATTATATAAAAAGTTATACGACATTAAATTATAGTAATAGTTTGCACTTTTCTCTGAAATGAACTTCGTACTCCCGTCTCCCATCCGACGATGGTCTATTTAAATTTACTTTTTTTTTATTATTATTATTAATGGATCAGATGACAATGAACAATTAATAATACAAAATATAAATATAAATACAAATTTGAATCATTTTTTTTTTTTTTAAAGTTTAATATTTGGTACATATTTATTTGTTGTGAATGTCGTCCACTGAATCTTAGACGTCGGGAGCAATTGTAAATTCCACCGATTTTTAGGTAGTCGATTTTAAGATTAAATTTATTACATTTAAATTCCACCGGTACATTTTTGACTATTTGCTCTATAGGGTAGAAGCATTTTTTTCGGTTACCGCGTTGGCATCCACTTGAGTTAATGGCGCGCCAAAAGTGTGGTATAGTGTTCAAGATAATTGCACGACTATTGCGGGCGGTAACTCAAAGTAAAGAAGAGCCGCACAATTAATAAAGACGAGATTAGATCATGAAAATTTATGCATACGGGGTAATACGATATAATATACATAAATAATTAACTGTTTATTTTTTACAACCATTATTAACTCGTAGTTATTTTTTTTATTGATCCAATTTACAACTTCAGCAATGAAGGTTAGGATAGGTAATATTGTTAACTTACATGCTACTTAAATGTGTATGTTATTTTTTTTCATTATGCTTTTACATAAATTGCATAAAATGATAAAAAAAGTTAAATTAAATAAATTGATTTTACAACTTTTTTTCGTTGTTATATAAATCAATTTGCTTGAGAAAATTCCATTCTATAGGTTCTAGGTTTTGTTGGTCCAAGTATAGCGTCAAGATGGCGAGATTTCACTAGGGTTCGATCCAATTTTGATCAGTTCCACAGGTTTAGCATAGTATGTTCTCTCTAGTCATCAGGAATCCATGAGTGATTCTGGCACGTTCTATGCGCGTAGCCTTGATTAAACTCAAATACTATTACTGTAACAAACAAGTTTTGAAAATTTAATACGTTTAGAGCAATGAACTCATAGTTCATAAAAATAAACTTCAGAAAAATCAACTCGGTCGCAGAATAGTTTTCAAAGCGAAATATAATAAAATATTACCAACCCTCTTCCCATAGCATTGGACATATTATTTGTGTGCGTCACTGCCCTTCTAATAACAGGTTTTTGTACATTTTAATAAAATAAATATTTTAAACTATTAAAATGTTTAAAAGAAATTACAATGCTCTAAAATATGCTTTAATATATTAAAATGCTTCCATAATTTTCATAAATTTCTTTAATAATTCCTACGATGAATGTGACATTAATATCGTCACTACAATAAACAGTTAAGCTGATATTAATGTATTCTTTAGTGCCTCGCAACCATACACTGATACACAATAATACATTATTACATTTATGTATGCATTGTTAGGTCAAACCAAATGCGTGCTAAATCTCATTTGTGTGTGAGGTGAAATAATCCCATATTCCTTCTGCCGTGCTCAGCAAACAAATTATGTTATTAAGTTTTATTAAATAATACCTATGACTTTAATGTCCTTAAATAAAATTTATGACTATATGTCAAAATAGGGTCAACCATATAAGAATTAACAGTATTAAAAGAAAAAAAAAAAAGAGAATCGATTACAAATTTTAATACTGTTAGTGGTAATGATATGATTGAAACTTTTGACGTATTATAGCCATGTAAAATGTCATTTAAGAATATTATAGTTATTTGTATTATAGTAAGTCTTAGTGTAATATCAATTTTTTTTGCTGAGCACGGCAAATGGAATACATATTAGTATATCACTTGTAATATGTTTAGACACCATAATATTATTACGTTTAAAATTTATGTTTTCACAAAATATAAGTGGGACAGGATTACTGCTGCCGACTCGTTTCAGCGTAGCATAACAATATTATATATATTATTATATACATTTATTGTAACATAATTACACCACGTTCGAAAATAAACAAACCCTATGCTGAGGTTTTAAGATCAAACATTTTAAGTTATTCGTAAAAATAATTTATCTTATATATAATAATTATTTAATGGATGGTCAATAGTATTAATGAATATTTTTACACGCTGAATGCAATGGTTTTATATAGAAATTGTGTCATGCACACCAGATTTATCAAAGCCCAAAGCTACAAATTCACTGCCATTAACCTTGTGTTAAGTTTTAAGGTCATAAACATTCCAAATTAAAAACAATATCCACAATACCTACGTTTTAATTCTGTAATTGAGAATACATAAATATATGGTTAGTAACAATGTCAAGTGTAGTCTATAGGGCAGTCATTTTTTTAAATAACCAAAATCAATCACATTATAAACGAGTATATGCTGTAAAATTTAACATTGGTTCTCGATTTATGGATAAATTTTCCTTAACGTTTCCTTTTACGCTTAAGGAAATCGTAAGAGATAAATACAAAAATAACACAATTTGAAGGCAACGGAATAGACAATTAAGACTCATTAATATAGAATATATCATATCCACAGTGCATGCAGTAATTAAAAGCGAGGCAAAAAAAAGATTGTTACGTTTAGTAGTCTAAACAATATTATAAAAGTTAAGATGAGCTGTTCATCTGCATCGGTCATTAAAGGGATTTCACTAGGTATACAATTGTATTCGCTGTTTGGCCGCTTATAAAAATAGATCCCAAAACAATGCGTCGATTTGCGGCGACGGACGCGTGGGTTTGAAAGGTCAAAATGATTTGTAGTTGCCAGATCATGACGTAAAAACGTACACTACTTTAATGTTTTAAGATAACTGTTGGAAATTTTCATAATATTTATCAGTTTTTTTTATTATTAGGTACTTTTTATAATATTTTACCACAAACTGTCGGGTTGAATGTCACAGATTATATTTAAAAAAAAAAAAAAAAACGCTTTCGAACACAAAGCAACCTATGAACACGCGTGTCTCGGCATGAACAAACTAAAATATTTTTTTGTCACAAAACTCTGTGATTCACGCTTTTGTATTTTAACTTTGTTAATATCATGCTTAACTTTTGATTATATATGTAGTATTGTACCTATAAATAACGTTTAAAATATTAGCATTACCAACTTAGGATTTTTGATCGTGAATCATAATTAGATAAAGTTTGAGTTTTTTCAAGCTTTATTTTAATAGAGTATTCCTACATCAGAATAAAAATATGTCCGAACGTATTTGCGCTTATTTGTGTCAACAGATTTTGACTGCGATGTCATATTAATAAATTCATACGGACAGAAAATAAATATTTTTTTCTTTTAAAATAAATTTAGAATGCATAATAGTTCATAATTCATATTTAATTATTTATTTAAGGACATTATATTGCTATTTAAATATGACGAAATTCCCATAGCAAATTAATAGTTCTGTAGCGCTGTAAAAATGTCTAAGGTTGTGAGAGTTTGGAGTTCTAATAATTTGATTCGTCATCATTGACCATTCGTTCAACATTGAAGAGTCGCTCATTTAAATATATTTTTTTTTACAATACTTTTAAGTTAAATATTTTATAACGTCTAATGTACTATAAACTAAAAATATTTTTTATCATGGCCCCCGCTGTGCATTCACACACACTAATACATAAGAGTATATAAATGTATACAAGATATTACGTTTGATAAAATTTTACAACATTTGACGAAAACACTTGTAATCCACGTGTAACACATGTAACACGTGTAACACGTTATTGTAATAAATAGGTATTATAATTATAATAATTATTAATAATTATATTTAATATCGTGTAATGGAATAATAATATAAGCACGGCATTATTATTACTATCGTAAGTTCGAAATCCCAAATAAAATCGACAACTCGGTTTGTGTACTTACTGATACAATATAAACAGGTGCAATTTTACGAGAGTCAAGTTCCGGTCGTGGCGGGTAGCCTCCAAATAGAGGAGGACCTCGGACAAGTTACCTGCTTTGTCGTAAAATAGTTTACATTATTAAACTGGTGGGTACATGATACAGGTGTATAATGTTTTATGAGCGATAATATTTTCAAACAAAAAAAACGAGTTTCTTTCAAGTAGTTTGTATACAGAGCGATTCACCAAGAATGCTCCCTTTCTTTTCTTCTTCAATAATGCAGCTAAAAAAATTTGACTTTTGGAATTTTTATATATACTTATATTATAGATCATGTTTTCAAATCCTTGAAATATTTTGTACTACTTAAGGAGTGTCATGTGGAGATACAAACTTCAGTTTTTGAAATGATAATCTCTCTTTCTACAGTAAATTATTTAGTGGATAATTTTTGAAAATGCTGACGTATTCAAATCAAAATTCGAAATAGTAAGTTTTGAATAATTTAACTTTGTGTACAAAGTATAAGAATAAATAGGTTTATGGAAATGAATTTAAAAGATATGGGCGTTATTGTAATTTTAAAATTTTAAGAGTTTATATTAATCCATCAATATTTAAAAAATATAAAAATAGTCCAAGCATAATAAATATACCTACTATATTATCTGATATTACATATATGATATATTTCATACATTGTGTTAATTAATTAAAAAGTAATACAAATTTCGTAGTGTAGTTTTTTTTTTAATGTAATATATGACTATAATTATAGCTCCTTTTATACGATGTTAAGAATAAAAAAAATTCAAAAAGACTTAACCTTTTTTTGGCTCCTGATATTTGTAACGAATCTAACGTTTTGCTTGGAGATTGGAATATCTCGTATAGTTTTTAATTTATCTTTAATTTCGTTACAAAGATCGTGAACCTATAAAATTGACTGGTGCATAGCAATATTAAACAATATTATAAAAACAAATAAAAAATATTATATACAATTCTAATGAGTAGTGTTTTCTTTATTATCTTTTGGATTAGCATTAGGTGTCAAAATGTAAAAATCATACAATTTTATAATATTATGCTGTATTTTTTAAAACATAATCCATTCAAAATCCAACCGATTTTAAAGTTGTTTTTTTCTCCATATAATAAATAAATAACTCTCCAGAATTATTATTTTCGAAAGTTTTTCTTTTACCGTAAAAAAAAAAAAAAAAAAAAAATGGGAGTTCTCATTTGAAAAGCAGAAGTTTATATCACACCTCGGGACACTTCTATTAATTAATTCAAAAAAAATATGGTCTCAAAGTATATTTAAAAATTCTAAAAATCAAAACTTGAATATAACAACATGTGTGATTAGATGAAAAGAAAAATGGGGGTGAGCACGCTCGGCGAATCACGCTGTATACGATGATATGAAATATGTGTTATAAACGTGCACGGGAAAACGTTTTCCTGTACGTTGCAGCTCGCGGGGAACGAGGGACGCGTTGTTTTTCGTCCACACGGCGTCACAAACGAAATGCAAGGCTCTCCGTGACATGATATCACCGCACCTTGACATTTGATTAGGTGAATTTAAAAAAAAAAACGTAAATCTGTTTCTCGGCAGATCTTAACAACACTGAACGGCTGTACGTGATGTATAGTGGGCGGGGACCAGCGGTCTCCTTCACACCCCTTCCGCCAACTCGCTCACCGCCGGCCCAAACCGCCACGCCGCCGTGTCGACGATAATACGTGCAATACATCATCGTAACAACGCCACGTGATACAAAACATTACACACCCGTACGCCGTGTGTTTTGGCACAATTATATTCCACAGTCGGGGAATGTTGTATGTATTTTGAACAGCACACGCACGTTATTATTATATATCGTTGATACGAAGCCGACTTCCGCGTGCGCTTGGACTCGATGTAATGGCATTTTATAATACACCGCGCGGCTTTGTAGTTTGTGAACAGTACCGAGACCACTGGCTATGATGAGTTTAAGACATCTCTGCTCGTGTTCGACTGACGTGCAATATATTATTATTGTTATCACGACGTGTATCGTACCGTGTTATTTCGTCGGTACGAGAATATTATTTCACGTATGGCGAGACCGTGACGAATATCCGCATGTGTGCACTGCAGGCCACTTACGGCTCCGCGATATCAATACGAATTCTATCGTCGTGGTACTAATAATATGTATATATTAACGTACTACTCGGAGGGCCCTATGAACGAATACGTTTAAAGCAAAAAAATAAAAACCATAATTTGGTAGGGTTCCGAGCAATTTCCTTTTCTCGTTCGTATATTATTGTTATTGGCCAGACCGTCAACCGTAGCGACGTTTTTCGTGAATCTGATAAAAACAAACAACAACAATAATAGACGACATTAAATTATTATTACGATCTTTGTCATTTACTATTTTTTTAAATATAAACACGTAGTCTCCTTCGCCCGTGTCCCTCCTCCACTACTACTAAACACGTCTCCATATATAATGTAGTGCACATATTTTAAAGTCTCTGCACGCAATCGTAACAGCATAGAGACGCAATACCAAATGGCGTCGAATCTTCGCGACGAGATTCAAGGCGACGCATGAAGTGCTCATAGTTTAACACTCCGTCTTACCAAAATCACAAAATTTTATGAAATTGCGAGCGCGTGTGTGGCCGTTAAAAGCTCATTCTCATATGGCTCATACGGCTCCGAGATGGAAATACGACATTTTCACTAGTGCACGTGTTCACTTACAAATTATCACGAACACTTGACCGTCCCCGACGTAGGGCATGAGGTACGACAAGACGCACATGACACATATCATACCTACACTTAAATATACATGTACAAGTATACAAGTACTTGACAACTGGTCGACCTTTCCGTATGTCTATGTACGGGATGGTCGATCAAGCGTGTTCACTTCCATTTTTCTTTTTATTAAATTATTCTGATGACAGAAATTCTTAAGTATACTTATTAACACTATATTTTGAAATACTCAGACCGTCTCATTCATACCTGCGGCAATACACAATTCTCTGATTTTGAGCGGTTTTTATCAATTCATTATTGGTCAGTGATGTGTTTTGAGTGTGTGTACAGCAGTATACACGTTTACATTAGAAAGTCGAGTAGATCATCAACGTTGAGGATGATTTCTGACAGAAAATACGATCTAGTTGATATTTTGGAGATGTGAAAAGTGAAAAAAGGTGAAAATTCACAACACTTTTTAAAATAAATGTGATAAACCAAAAAAAAAAAAAAAAATTAGAAAAACTTGTAAGTTTTACGCAAAACCAATTTTCGTAAACTGTTTTCAAAACATATTTTGTGTCTTTTTGTGATATTTTAAATTTTCGACTTTTTTTTTTCATTGATTTACGCATGATAATGTTTTTGTGTGTGAATAAAAAACCTTGACAATTTAATACAAGGTTTTCTGTAAGTTATTCTTACAATAAATAAAAAATATTCAAAATACATATGTAGGTTGATTAGTCATAATTTCTTTTTTATCATTCAAACTTAAAATTTGAATAACATTTGCTAAAATCCCAACAATTTTAAAAAAGATTCCTTATAAGTTTATTTACTGAATATTAAAAAAAAAAAATTAAGATTCAAGTTACAAAAATTTTTATGAGCTATTAAAATTAGCATTTTTAACATTATTTACAAAATTGAATATTTCAAGTGTAGGTATAAAATAACGATTTATCCTCGATCGATTTTTGTTGTTTCGTTACTATTCAAAAAACATTGTTCGTGGAAACTTTAAATATTCAACTGTAACTAATTATTATTTTCTATACTTAATGCGTTTTTCAAAATATTTAGACTAATTTTAAGTCATTCATGCGAACATTTTAAATTTTTGAATTATTTTGGTTTTTTTTAAGTGGTTAAACAGATATTTAGGTTTAGTCAAAAATCTTAGTAATATAATATTAGGTCTCATATAAGTTGTTATTATAGTCATTTAAATATATTAAAAATACATAGCTACGATTTTTATTTTTTATAATCGTTTGAATTTGGTTTTTTTATAAGTAATTGTTATTGAAGCCCAAAAATCGTAAAGTATTGGTAAGTAAAATATTTTTTTTTTGAAGTTTAAATTTTGACGAAATTGGACATTACGTATGACGATTTTATGTTATTTTATTGCGATCAAAATAATATTATTAACGAGCACTTGAAAATTTAAATTTGTAGGTACATAGGTATATTATTTATATACTTCATTATATACATTGCCATTTAAAACATATTTAGATTATTTTATGTTATTGCAATAGACATACCTATTTTTACCACAGTGTTTTATTCACACAGTCTTTCGAATTTCGATTCAGGTGTAAAAATACTTTAGAGAAAATCGTCGTCTTAATAATTTACAGTAAAAAAAAAAAAAAAAATAGACGGTGGTTCTCATTTAAAAAAGAAGAAAGTTTTGTGATGACTTCTCAAATCATATATGTGATCGCGAAGTGTTTGAAAATATTATGGACTTTGAGTGTACTTGCAAAATGCCGATATCAGATTACGAATATACGTATTCATTAATAACTGATACAAGCTGCCGTGAGGGGGGGGAGGAGTGATCATGCTTCGTAAATCATCTCGTGCACACAATAATAATACGTAAGTACGACATAAGGTGGCGCCATCGCGACCACCTGCACGATACGCCACCGTACGCACGTGGGCATTGCACGAATATGATAAAATATAATGCAATAATAATATTACGACAATATTTTTTCGCCACGCCGAGGAGGTGGACGGACGACATTCATTAACCGTTATAATAATTCCGCAGGCAATCGCACAACGGACAATACGCACTAAAATGATTTAATATTATAGGCGCTGCGTAAATTATACCGAACTCGCGGGCGCCGGCGAAAATTATAATGCGTTTGTATGTTTAATTATGATGTACACGCGTGTAAAATATGTAGGCACGCGGTAATGTGGTACTTTGCGTAACCACAATGCGTACACATATACCACGTGTTCGCAATTTAACCGTAACGGTAGCGTAGTCATTTCCCCGGGATCAGTACGGGTTGGGTGGGGGAGGGGAGAGGCGTATAACACAACAATACGGTCTCGGTGACCGTCGAGGACTTCCGGTGGCCAAACGCGTACCCGACGTTACGTTCGAACGTTTTCCGCACGTCGTCGTCGCGTTTTTGAAATCCGGATAAACTGGAAGAGCCTCTATGGCCAGGTTGGACGAGCTGGCAACAATCGCATTGACAACAAGGCGTTAAACAACCTGTTGCAGGTAGGTAATAATAATTAATGGTCAATCGCGATCTGGATTTATATGTTTCGTTCGATTTCACAAGCGCGGTCATGGCATTCGGTAGTATAACTGCGCCACAATATCATTACAACTACGACTTTTTTTTTTTCACTTAACTTAACCTTACACTTGACCATAAATTAAAATAAATATCGTATACGACATCGGAATTGTCGACATGTGTACACTGCACCTAATATTACATAATATTATAATATAAAGGTAATATCACAACAGAAATATAAATTGTACGCATGTATATAATTATGTACTTGCCGAGGAGATCGTTTAGGTTTGAAATAAACTTATGAAAATCGGCGAACTCGCTCTGCTGTATGGTATAGTAGTAGGTGTGTAGTGCGCCATTATGCCATCAGATAAAACCACTCTAATGCAGGGGTCGGCAAATAATTTTGAGATTAAAATAATAAATCAATGAGGTCGAGTGAAAAAGTCTTTGTCAAATATTTATATTTGAAAAATATCAGTATAAAAATAAAAATAATTATCTAGTTATTACAATTAATTTATATTAAAAATTACAATATTAGCAATATGAAAATAAAAAAATTGATTAGATAATTACAATATTAAAGGTAATTAATAATAATTTTGTATAATAATAATAATAATAATTTAATGTGAAAAATTGCATTTCTTTTCCTTGGCTAGTTTTTTTAAAATCGGGAACTCGTGGAGAACATCTTATGCGCAATATTTCCTCAAGGTAAGGTTAGGTTAACCTAACCTAGACCTTAGAGTCTATCAAATTTGTCCGATATTTGTTTTTCAAAAAAATAATTTTTGAAAATGATGCCTCACAAATGTGTATCGGACCATATGATAAATTAAATGAAATATACATTTTCTATTAATAATGATAATAATAAGATAATATAATAATATATAGTATATACTTTTACAGTAAATAACATAATCGAGTACAACGTGTTGACGGGGTTCAGAGTTTTGTCTTCTGCCAGTTGCCGACCCCTGCTCTAATGGATGATTCGAATTCAATATGTAATAGTCATTGCACACGGAAAAAGATTCTGAGAGGAAACATCCTGCCAGTCCATATTATTAAGTGACTAAGTACCTATATGTTTTGTTACGTATTTGTACTGTTTTATTAGTAATTTATTTTTCTATTAGAAATAATATACTTATCTGATTGAATTTTTTTTTTATACACTTAATAATTATTATTATAATATTACTACCCGTAATTAATTTCCAAGTAATCCCCGACGAATCTTATTTCGAATGCGTCACCCTATGTGGCTCACGGTATAAAAAGTTTATAATTAATCTAAATATATTGAATATTGCAATGCATATTGGAAATATCCAGTAGTAAATGTTTCAAGTCTCGACGAATATTATCATATAAATTACGACAAAACATTAAACATGTTATTTTATCTTTGAATATCCAATTTTGCCAAAATTCTAACTTCAGAAAAAAAAAATACAATTTTTTAATCTCAGTAAAAACATCTTTTTGTTACATTTTCAAGTTTTTTGATCGATTATAAAATTGTAATCAACGTTTACAGGAAAAAAAATATACATTTCCAAATGTCTACAAACGTCCCAAAAAGATTATTATACAACAAGCCTGTATAAAATAATAATTATAACATTTTTTGAATATTTCAAGTATTTGTGGTTATTCGCTTTTGAATAAAATAAGGTAATTAATTGATTTTGTCAACAATCCGTGTTGCGTTATTAGGGTATTTTCCCATTTTGCCGTATTTCTTGTTATAGTTTTTCCCAATTATAAGAAAAGTACGGGAAATTTTTTACTTTTGACTCCTTTAAAGTGCCAACTAGATACAATTTTTTACCAGAAACGCTGTTAAAATTGAACATTGAAGCACATTTATTGCTTCAAAAAGCGATGGGCGATGAAAGACATAATAAAAAAAAACACACACACATCATTAGCTATTGAAAAATCGATATATACATCGCTTCCCTCAGAATCTAATATTGCTGACCTTTTTTTATGTTATTTTGACGTGATTAGAACTGTGGCTGACCGATGTCGAAAAATTGTCATGATCTACAACAGGTATTGCAGTTTACTAATGCATTTAAATATTTACATTTTATTTATGGCGGGCGTCTGGATTTTAAATGTTCTGCAAATTGCATTTTAAAATGATACTAGAGATAATAACAGATAAACAATATTTTATCAGGTTTCAATAAAATTACGGAAATTATGAAAATTATTTATTTTTATTTTAAACGTATTTGGATATAGATGATCAGAAATAATTATTGATTACACACAAAAAACATGGACGATGTATGATTTATATATGAATCAAGGTTTACGAATTACTATTTTAATGGTTATAAATTAGGTATTTGTGTTTATTTAATTATCGGTTATTTGTAATAACTTATTACTTATCAACTGGATCTCTATTGGCTATTATTTATAAATTATTTATTATTATTCGATACACTTAACCAACTATTAAAAATGTTCTCTTGCTGTAAGTTCATGACTATACATTTTTAGATATGATAAACTACTGTTTTCAATTTTTTTTCACATAAATGTAATAAAATAAAATACAATTTCGTGGCATTTTAAAACCTTCCATACAGGCGTATGCCGTATAATGTACATACTGTTAGAGATACACCATACGCATTTCTTTCATATATGTATATAAAACCTTGAAGGTTATAGCTTGGCTATACATAACGTCAATATTATATACTTTATGTTATATATTTATTATATTGTATAATATTATATATTTTACAACTAATGTTATATGTTTATAATATTGTATGCATTATTTATTATTTTTAATACGTATATAGTATACTAAGTCTAAAATAACTCCATGCTAATGATGCAGTATGTAATTTATATTATTTAACTAATAAAGATATTAGTTTTGAGCATAATAATTATAATACAGAAGGAAAAAAAAACTTAAAAAGTATAATAGTGCATTTGGAAAAAAAAGACACATATAATATTGCTTTTGATCTCTGTAGTCTACCATGTATCAATTTAAATAATTTCCAAAATTATAATTTATATAAAAAAATTTAAAAAAATATATTAATTATAAAATGAAACAGTTATATGAGTATAAACTACATTTTAATGACATTAATTTATCATAATCTGTTTATTATATTATGTTTTCTGTTTGTATTATAAATTGATTTTTGGAAAGTTAATATTGTTTTTATTTTTTGTTTGTTTTATTAGCTTTGTTTATGCTTAGTTTATCTTCGTTGTGCAGAACTTTTTCTTTTCGATTATAATATGGAATGTATAGTTATGTATATTATTTGATTACACCATGTAAACTAGGATACTTTACATTTAAAAATATAAACTTTTGTCTCTTACACAAGTCATAGCTTCCGGAGACAAGCCATTTCTTTTTTATTTATCTAAATCTTTGAGACGAATTTCAAGATTTTTTATTACCTATAGTATTATTGTAATTAATTTTTGATTAATTTGTAATATCTGGAAATGACAATAAATCTAATTCGTACATCTCTCCATCTGTCTATGTGTCTATATAGCCATCTATATTTATTGTTTTATATATTGTTATCATAGCGCATTACCTGTTTTAATTTGTTGTTATAATGAACTTCAAGGCACCATTATGACGCTGTATGTATATAATACCTACTATATTATATGAAAAAAATCATAACGCAACAGGTCGATTAAAATCGGAACTATATTCGACGCAGTATAATTATTTGATCGCGGGTGTATCGATTTGAATGCAACACTATGGTCGGTTGTTAATAATAATTATTATCATCCGACTGCCAATTTCCACAATCTTAATTATTCTTAATATTATGATATTGCGCACACCCAGCTATAGGAACCTCGAAGCCATGATCTTTGCGGGCAAACAGCTTGTGGGCATATATACGCGGACCTGAGCTTATGAGTTATGATGCAATAGTATTCGCACGTGCCGTGTTATACGACGGTTCCGTATTTAAAAATTGATTATATTATGCTTGCCGAAATCATATTATTAAAAAAAAAAAAAAATGACGTACGCGCAACTACATTTTTTCGGCTTTATATTTCGCATTGTTTTGATGTCCTTATACTCACTGTATACGTATTATGATGGTTTTGTGCGAATGTGGTTTTCGACGCCGCCGTCCATAGGTTTTATTTTATATCAATGTGTTTGTTTTCATCACGCGTCTAATTGCCTGGCGCGACTCCGGAAGTATAACCGTCGGCGATTATACGCCAAAACCTTCGATTTGCGACCGCGGTTAGTCGTACTCATATTATATTGACGATGTGGTTTCCTAGTTCGAAATTCCTGCGGTATTTATACATTTTAGGATCGGCCGCCACTGAGGGGGGAGGTGATTTGACCGAGTGATACCGTGGTAACACACTGCACTAGTGCACGACTCACTTGGAAACGGGTTTCCAGTGTACCGCGTGGTGTATAGAGTAGAATATATTTAACTGGTAAGTAAGCTTTTTACCGACATTTTATTGTCAATTAAAACACACGGAACACGACCACGGTACTAGTGGAAACCCGGCGTTAACCTTTAGGTCTAGACGACATAACAAAAACAACACATCAACGCGACGTTTCATCAGTTACACAATTCGCCCGGTATGTTGCACCTGGTGCACATTATTTAAGCAGATATATATATTACGTTTTATGAGTTCCGAGTCATTTTGAACAATAGTAGTTTTTTTTTGTAGTCTGTTAACTGGTAACTGAAAGTTCCGAGAGTTATGGATTATGTGGCTCTAATTTTTTTAATTTAAATTTTTTTCATTTAAGTTAAATAGGTATTTTTTTGAATCACTCCCGTTCAAGCGAAATGAAAAATGAAAGACATTTTTTTTAAGTGATAATTTACGTCATGTCTGTTTAAAACTAAATGCTTGATGGTAGTTAGATACTAATTTTATCGTCATTCATTAACACACAGTTCTCAAAATGTAAAACATTTACAAACTATTGTAGTAAATAGTTATATAGGTGATAATATATTATAGATTGCAAACATTACAAAAAAATATTCAATTATTTTTTATTTAAAAAAATTTATGTTTTCTATTGGCTTGATTGTTTTTTTAAACATTTATTCGAATTTTTATGAAATGAGAACTAAGTATAAAGTCAAATAAATGGAAAATGTATTTATTATAACTATGTATCTATTATAACTAAAATGTATTCAAAACCGTTTATTTACAATTCAGTCATTTATGCATAATATAATAGTTTTATAGTACAGAATCTCAGTTTTAGTTATCTTTTAGAGGTTAGTTTACATTGAAGAAATATCAAATTGCGTTGCAACTTTGAAACTTGATAAATATTATTATTTTTTAAGCAAAAAACGAGATATTATAGTGACCCGTTGATTATTATTTCCAGTTCACGGACACTGTACAGTGTTCAATATAAATTGTAATAAAGTTGTATCAATGTCATATTCAATAAATTGTCGATTGTTGACATAATTCATAAAAGAACTGTTTTAAAATAATATATTATGCCTACTATAAAATATTTTTTTGTATAACGTTTATAAATGATTAGACTTTTGCTGAACCATTACTGAGGTAGGTATATTGTTTTTGTTATTTTTATCTCGCTCATTTGTCTTTTGCTATGTTGGTTTCGCTGTCATGACCTAGAATCTCCTAAAATAGCTTACGTCTGGAAGTGTTATTTTATTGAGTCTTAATGCTTTGTCTCGTCGACACAGTACTATAATACTGGTTATACATGAAACGTATATATTAGGCATTATTGGTATAATACTCATCATGGTTGAATAGACGTAAATTTCCATCTGTGGAAAAAATTCAACCGAAGATATAACGTCGGAATACTGTAGAAATTTACTGACTTCGGTGGCATTTAACGAGACCAATCAACTAGGTACTTATTTATCACGGTATATTAAAATTGTATTATTTAATCTAGCCGAAGAATAATGTAATAATATTATGAAAATGATAGCCTGCTGGTATAAATTGTTATGACCAGCGTGCAGCTTAGGTATATATTATCCGGTACATGCAGTGATGTTCCCATCATTTTTTATGAGAGTATACTATGCTGAAGAACGCTAAAATATAGGTATTTATTTTTTAACGATGAAAGTGGCGGTGAGAGGTTTAATTGACAAAATTGAAAAAAATTACTACTACATTTTTAATATATAAAAAGTATATTAAAAAAATGAATTACTTAAATAAATTGACAAAAAATGTTTTTCTTAACTCATCTTCGTCGACGATTTTTTTCTTTTCTTTACCACGTGGGGCTGAATTTGCTGATCTGTGGTCTCGCAGTCAAATTTTCACATATGGTTGTGGATTCAAGTCTTCAACTGGTGGAGGGGGGGCATTGATGGAGATAAACATTAAATCTGACACATGTTCAATCGTTAAACGAGTTCTGAGATCAGTTATGGTGAGATTCATATCAAAAAATCCTCGTTCACATTCGGAAGTGGTTGTTGGAAGTATGTTTAGTGTTTTTATAAGATCAGAAGATGTATTTCGTGTACGAAAGTTTACTAAGCTTTCAAATTCAGATAACCCAAATCTGCGTGACACTCTTTAACTTCTTCTTCTCCTCTATTGTCATCGGTTTCTATTTTAAATACTTCTTCAATAACCTACGGGATAAAAAATATTAAATTTAGATAATTGTGTACAGTAATTAATAATTTTATTTTTTTTTCAATATTCCCTACCTTCAGATCTTGCAGTATTATGCTATTTTTAAGATCATTGAATAAGTGCTGACGCATTCTATTGACTAAATTTTGCAAGAACTGCAATCTATTGATTCCTCCAGACTTTGTTACAGTAATATTTACGCCTTTATGAATTTTGTTTAGTATACCTTCTGTGATTTCTTTTTCTTTTTCACCAGGTTTTGTCTTCAGGCTTTCTAGAATTCTAATCGTTCTACACATTTCTGATTGAGCGCGCATTAATGTTGTTTTCCTTGGTTGAAGTATACAAGACAGCATTCCGAGTTTAGAAAGGACGTCATAAAAGAGTCCAAGTTCCTCTACGAAAGAAGAAGATTCTAATGTTTTTTTTTAGCTCAATTTCTAGAGTTTGACTCACGTGCTTGTGTGTCCCTGAATAGTTTTTCCATATTGCTTTTATCGTACAAAAACTACTTGCAGACCAACGCACATTTAAAATACGACCAATTTTTTTCATTTCAATTCCAACCTCCACACAAGCTTCATCTAAGGCCCTAGAATTTTTGGGACTTTGGTGATAATAAGAGTAAAGTTTATCCATTAAACTTTGAAAACGAGATACACCAGCGCAATCTTTTATGACATCATGTACTGAAAGTTTAAGGCAATGACATAAACAATGCCACATAAATAGTTGTGGTATCTTCTCACAAAGTTTAGCAGTTACTCCAGATTTTGTTCCTGTCATTACACTAGCTCCATCACTTGCAAATGCAATCAAATTCTTCAGTACAAAAGACTTAGAAATTCTAATTTTTTCTAAGCTCAACCATAAGGCCTTTTCATTATTTACAGAGTCTTGACCGTCCAGCTCTATTAAATTAAGAAATATTATGATAGGAGTTTCTGAATCAAAGTTCGATAGAATATATTAAATCAGTGTGCACTTTGTGCTCAGTGTGGTCGATTCGTCAACCATTATAGTGAATTTTGAGTTTGATTCTATAAGACGTGTGATTAGTCGTTTGCGCATCTTTTTTACGATAACGTTAACTATTCGAGTGGCAGTTATTCGACTATACAAGGTAGATCTCATATCTAATCCATTCATTTTCTGCAATTGAATAAGTTCTTCAAATTGTAGAAATGGACGATGATGCTTTGCTTGGTAATATGCAATTTAAAAAATCTCATATTACTGTTAATTGCATTTTCGGACATATGTTCAAACATTTTATCCAAAACCTATTCAGAGCATTTCTTTAAGACGTTCTCAGAAAATATATGAGATTTACTTTCCGAATGTTGTTTAATTTTACTTCTTAAAGAAGATAGCTCATTCGTACGATTACTTCCAGTAGCCATTATTTCAAAATCTATCATCCATTCACGCGAAATTCAAAGTTTACCATCAGCAATGGATTTTTGTAACTGAATACTATTTTTTACCTGTACGCAAGTATTACACCCCAATTTCCCATTTTTACAGTCTACCCACGGATTTTTCTTCTGAAATTCGGCCACTTGTTCATTAGTCCATAACATAGGCCAACTTTTATGTGTTTCCGACATCTCTGGATCTCATCGAACCACGTGATCATTATTTTCCTCGTCGTGTGGTAACACAGATCGATCAACTACAACAATATCAACATTAGTTTTACTTTTTTTTTGTGCTGTGGAAAAAAAACTATCAAGGGAACCACGTATCAAATTTGAACTCATTTTAACAACAAGAAATCACAATATAAAAATGATCTAGATTAAAATATTTTATAGTAATTTATTATTAATGTTCTCATTTCTCATAAAACAAAAAATAAAACAAATCGGAGTAACGGCTCTTCACATATCACTGACGCACAATGACTATCAATGGCCAACGACTGTGTCAAATTCGTACGCATCGATTACATTTTACATGATGGAACTAATAACAATAAAATATATTATTAGTGTATGCATACATGTATAATAATAATTCATACTGATTATATTATGGTGTTGTTTTTGATTATTATCGTCCTACACGTGTAGTAGAATGAAAGACCGACGACGCGGAAATACCACCGATAAGGCGATAACGATTATTGGGAAATTCATTTTTCTGTAATATATATTGTTTTTACATTTCTGTCGGGTGTCTGTAATAATACAATTTTTATAATATTATAGTAATATAATATGGTTTGCTTGAGAGTATACGTAGTATAATCATGATAATTTAGAAAATGCTTGAGAGTATACGATGTGTATGTAGTATACCCTATGGGAACACTACTGGGTGCATGTTAGTTATATACCTACATTGTATACTAGATACACCTATTATAAAACTAAAATGTTTACTCATTTAATTTAACTTATTTAGATATTTTGTTTAGAAAAATATCGTGGCATTTTTTTTTGTTATCCCATACGAGAAACGCGGCTTGCAGGTTTCAATACATATCGCCATTTCTGTTGCATTTTTAATTCGATTTGGCATTGGTTGTAAACTATTATTATCATTATTACCTATTAATATTTTAATCTATGGTTAAATTTGATAAAATTTATATTTAAACCTCTAATCAAATAAATAACTTATTTTTTTTAACTGTTATTTTTCAATCTATGTATTGGTTACAAACTAATTAGTAAAACTAGAAAGCAATATTTTTTCAATCGTCGTTTCTATTCAAACGCATTTGTGTTTGTTACAATAATTTATGGCATCACACTCAATCGATGAAAGGTACCTACTGATCATTCATCAATCTAATGATGAATATTTTTCTCCACATCTTTATAAATGTATGATACAATAATATAGGTACATAATGAGATTAATGATGTTTACAATATCTAGTTACTAATCATAAACGTGTTACCGCCGGTACTGCGATAACTTGATCACGTGAATTTCTTTTTCTTTTTTTTTTTTAACGAAGAATTATAGTTTTTTTTTATTTTTGAGTGTTACTCTCTAGCTTTTCTGAAACTATAGAAAGATTATACTATTTTAAATTGACTTTCAAAATGTTTAAAACAAGATTATAGGTGCGATTTGTAATAACAAAATTTTGCAAAAGAAATTAGATAAGCAGACGAATAAATCAATACATTGTACAAATTATTATATAATTTTTACTATAATATTAAAATATTAATGATAATATAAAAATTATGCATAATATTTTAACATACTAACTTTGCATACAATTTATTATAGTAGTAAGTGATATATTTTTATTTTTCATTGATATGTATTACGTTTTAACAATATAAATATTATGTAAAGCTAATGGCCAAGCCCTCGAAGTGAAATAAAGATTGATTAAAAAATTTATTGGAGATAATACACATACGACATATTATATGAGATGTATAATTATTATTATTTATTTTAGTAACTGGAAATGATCAATGCAAAATGTATTCCGAAGAACACTACTAATTCTTTTCAAAGTTACACTGTAAAACTGTAAATAATGTCGTCAGATTTTAAATTGATAATTAGTCGTTGCGGAATTAATTTTATTCTATAAAGACCACAACCATTATAATAATATATTATTTAATAAATATTTAGTTTTATCAATCTAACCTAAGGCAGTACATCGTCCAATAATGAACATTTTAGTAGAATAGTTTATGCAATTGTGCATCAAATATATCGATACTGACCTAAATAGCAGTGTACTTATTTTTAAGCTGTAAAGTAATTTATACTTTGAATAACTGTAATTTAACAAATGCACAGACAAGTAGTCCGATAAAAAATAATACACGTACGACGTAGTATACTTATATTAAAATATTTAGAAAAAATACAGTTCTGAAAATTTAGAGTTTAACAATTTAAAAAAAAAGTCGGAAATTAGGCAAACTCTTAGATATAATAATTGAACATTTAATAATTTTTTTACTACAAAATAATTTGCAAATGTTTGATATTTTGATAAATTTTAGTCAAAATTTGAACTTTAAATGCTTATAAAAAAAATTGTGTTTAATATTTTGAACTGTTATTATAACGACTTATGAAAAACTTTATATTAAATTGTCAAGCTTCTTACCATACGAAAAATCCTTATCGATATTTATAGAAAAAAAAATTTAAAAACCGAAAAAGTCTTATTCCTACAATAAGCTCAGAAAGTCAAAATATTTTTGAAAATTTAAAAATGTTAAGTGTTTACGATTATTTATTTTGGAATTAAAATTTAAAATAGGAAAATCGTTCCCTGAGAAATCATTTGTTTACTGGTGAATATCCAGTGTCTAATTTCAAATGCTCATAAAAAATTAGTTCAACCTTCCGGTAAACTTTTTTTTGTGTGATAAGGTAGAAAAACTTATGGAAAATCTTGTGTTAAATTTTCAAACCTTAAATTCATGCTTTTTTTTTATGAATTTCTAAATAAAAAAATTCAGATTTTCGTGATTTTGTTGTATTTTGTCGAAATTTGAACTTAAGATGCTTATTAAAAACTATTGTAGACTTACGCTTAACTTTTTTTTTAATTTTCACTAACAACAAGTTTAGTGGAACTTTGTATTACATTTTCAAATTTTGTAATCGACCAAAAAATAATCATTATTATCAATAATCATAATATAAAGTAATCAAGTTGATTATATGATGCGTATTTAATTTTTAAATTATTTTGGTGACGAATATTTATGACTAATGCGTTTATTGTTTGTCATTCAATCACGAACATTTTTTTGTTATCAATTATCACTTATTAATCATTTTGTCGGTTATTCATTACGTTAACGTTGAGTGAGTTATGACCTAAAGGTATGATGGTAAAATGTTGACCATTGTGTGTGGTATTCCATTTCGAAAAAAATAGGATGTTTAAACTGGTTATTGTCTGTGAAGATCGATGGCATATATTATCTGTAAAAGTTTCAAGTACCCATAAATATTTTTTTTATGTTACAACTAAAAAACTAAAATTGTTATTTTTCGGTCCAATATCTAATTTCGTCAAAACTTGAATTCAATGAAAAGTCTGTGATCCAACAATATTTTTTTTCGGTAAATACTTTTTTGACATATTTTATATCATATTGTCAAGTCTAAAGGATTCAATTTTAACTAACAATAAATTGCAAATTTTCGTAAATGTTATGAATCACATAAAAACTTGAACTTAAAACGCTTCTTCAAAATAATTGATTAAATACTTTTGATGATATGTTTAAAAACCGTAAGAATAACTTATGAGTAACCTTGTACTTTACTAAAAATGTTATAAAAAAACAGCATGCTAAAGCGTTTTGAAAATCATACCATGCTAAGTAAAATATAGTAAATACTGATATTAATAATTGGTTAAAATTTCAAGCTTAGGTAACGATATTTTTTTTTTAAATTACAACAAAATAATAAAATTGATTTTATTAAAACCTCGTTTTACGTAAAAATGTATGTTTTCCCTTTATTTTTTGATTATTCCTAAACATTTTAAAAAATTCTGGGAATTTTCATTTTTGGCCTCCCAAAATTACCAATAGTTTTTTATTTACTTCCAGAAACCACATTCGAAGTTAAAAATCCTAAAGATGAGTACCCATATTTTATTTAAAAATACATCCAAAATTTTAATATTTCTTACTTTTTTTTTTATTATTATTATTATTCAGTATTACAAGATGAACAATAAAAAATAAAGTTTTTCCAAGTTGAGAATATAAATTAGAGACATAATAAAAAAATATATATTATAGTACCTAAATAAATATTATAATAATAATTATTAATGTGACTTAAAAGATTGGTGTGGAGGATCTGGGGGGGGATGCCCCGCGAGTCTGTTTTTGGAAACGATTTGACGCCTGGTGGAGGTGGTTTATTTCTATTCAACATACTATCTCTATTTTTTTTTTTTTTTTTTTTTGAGTATGCGCCACTGAATAGTTGAATATAATGATTTATAGATACGTTACTTATTCGCCATTTATATCACATTCGTCGAATTTACTTAGATTAACAGAACATAGAGTACGGTGAGTACGAACGTATAAATTATTGGCACAGCCGGTAGTCGGGTTTGATTTGCGATGTAAAACTAGCATTCATTTTTACATTTTTCAAATTCCATTTATAATTAGATTTACTTTAGGTATAACATCCTACCTTATTATATATAAATCATAATAATTCAATGGATTCAACTCGTACTTAGTACTCCGGTTTCAACACCGGAAAAACGGGAAATTTTTTGAAAAGCAAAATTTTGACAAAATTGATTTTTGTTTATGTTGTAACAAAAGAAATAATGATTGTAATTAAATGAAACTTTCATCAAATGTTTATATAAGTATTTTTTATATACCATAACATTTTCAAAATATTTTGACTTTTTTTGAGCTATTTATAATCATAATAAATTTTCGTGTTATTTTTATTTTTTTATTATTGATAAAAAATTTTTCAGTCAGTTAAAAAACTTGAAAATGTAATAAAATGTTCTTCTTAACTTGTTGTAAGTGAAAAAAAGTTGAGTATAAGTCTCTAATAGTTTTTTTATAAACATCTTAAGTTAAAATTTCGACAAAATACGTAAAGATGACAAAAATTGTAGTTTTTTTTTTTTAATTAGGATATTCATAAAAATTCTAAAAGAAAAAAAGGTTATCGGAAAGTTAAACTAATTTTTATGGGCGTTTCAAATTAAACATTGGATATTTACCCGTTTTCTCCAGGAATGATTTTCTTATTTTGATATAATTCAAAAAAGAATAATTGAAGACATTTGAAATTTTCACATAATGTTTAGATTATAATTTTCTATACACGAAAAAAATTTTAAAATATTTTAACAATTTTTAAGCTAATTGAAAGCTTAAGAAATTTTTGATTTATCAAATTTTTTTCTTTAAATATCAATAAAAAAAATTTCCTTGAGTCAAATTTCTTGGAAATTTAATACAAGATTCCTCATAATTTGTTAAAATAGCAAATCAAAAATAATAAAAATACATAGGCACAATTTTTTTTATAAGCAATTATATTTCAAATTTTGACCGAAATTCATCATCGAACATTTGCAAATTGTTTTGTAGTTTAAAATGTATAAAATGTTTAGTTTTCATAATTAAGGACTGAAAATTTAAAACAAGATTTTTCGTAAGTAGTTTTTAGTATAACCAAAAAATCAAAAAAATATATTAAAGAAATAATTATTTATAGATATTTTAAATTCAAATTTAGACGAAGTTAGGTATTTAAATCAAGAATGACAATGTTAGTTATTTCGTCGTAATTTAAAAACATTTTTTTTTTTGTGGGTGCTTGAAACTTTTAAAGTGTATTATGATTTTTTATATACTCAATTAATTTTTCAAATGCAATGTTTTATGCAAAAATTAATTCAACCTACTGTATAATTAATGGTAAAATAAATTATTTTAATAGCAATAATATCATAAAAAACACTTATTTATGTAGGCTGACAGACCGTCTTCGCTCAAAATCGTTTTTCGTATACGATGATTTATATCATTGAATTCAAATTTAACACATCCATGAATGTGATCCACTCGACACATGCCGTACAGCAGAGCGGTATCCACTTGCCCATCTTTTTATTTATTAATCTACGCACATAAGGTTATTTTTTAAATCCAATTTTGTATTTACAGCAGACACTAGGAATAAATAAATATCACTGTGTGCTGGGCAGACACGGTAATTTCACAGTGGTGTGTTTTTAAGGATTTAAGGGTCAACGATATTAACGATCTGTCTATAATTATTCATGATGACTGTTTATACAGTAATTTTATTTTGACGAAAACTTAAAAATATTTTGTAATTTCAGCTCCATTTATTCTAAAAAATAAACAAAAACCTGTATAGCCTGACTATTATAGGTGAAATTTATAATTATTTATACACTGTGGGGTGAATTCATTACAATAAACTGACACTCTTTATCACAAAAAAAAAAAAAAAACATTAATCTTTTTACAAAATCTTTCGTCTAATAATTTACCTATAGCGTTTCGTTTTGTTTGGACGGCACTGTTCCTATTGCTCAAATATTGACATATTTTGTAATTCATTAAGACTTCTCGCGCGCGTGCGCTTCTGCTCGATTCCGATATAATCATATTATTATTATGGCGGCCTAACCCTGATAACCTCCGGACTTTGCTCCGAGATGATACATTTGTCTTCTGCAATGTTCAGGCGATGTGTAATACCATGTGTGTGCGTGTGTTGTTTGAGAGATCGTATAAATTGAGAGCGTAGATTGAATAAATTGTTAATAATAATATATACGAGAAACGAAGATTCAATTGCCATTTTGCTTGTTGCCCGTCGGTTATCGTCAAACTCCCGACAACGGTCTACAAACAAAAAAAAAACTATTTTCTTAACTTTTTGACATTTTTAACTTTATCCGGAAAAAAACGTGTGTGTACAGTTTGTTGTAAGTCGTAGTAAGTCTTTACGGTAGATGAAAAACAAAATATCGTGAAAACGTGATAAATGGATATTTGTCTGTCTGTTAGCTAAAGATTCAAAAACTACCGGACCATTTTCGATAAAAGTTACATCAATAGATGCTTTAAGACTTGACGGGTGTTTATAGCGTATTTTTTCAACACCTATCGATACCTAATGTGTAGTTCAAACACGAATTTAATTTTCGGCTTACGGAATATTCGTTTTGTTTATTTACGCCGTTGATATGAAACATATATATTATATGTTATGTTGTAATATAACATATTTTATTATATATATTATGTTCATTACATATTATATTACTGTTACAAGTAGTAGACATGTTGCAAATACATTTTTTTTACAAATAAATTTATAAAATAAACATTATGCCTTTGACATGGGTGGGACAACTAATATTATAATATATACCTACACGATAGTATATAGTATAATTGTACACGTGACTGTGTGAGTACTATTATTTACCTTTCTATTTACCATTTAGTTGTATTTAAATTTCACGATCGAGAAGAAAAATTAAAACAAATTGTATCGGTTTTCAGCCGGTAAAAAAAATTCTTATTACAATATCCAATAATATAATATGAAAACATCGAATCATTTGTTTTAATCATTATTTATTTCTCCCGTCTTGTGTTGGTCGTATAGATTGCTAAAGGAATATGATATTATAATAGAATATAAGACGTATGCTGTACCGTATATCGATGATTTTTCAGCGGTTATCGTATTTTCACAATACAGTTATTTTACTTATCATTTGAAATATAAATCATATTTATAGATTACTATAAATTACGTAATACTTTGGAAAATCAATTAATTATTCATTTATATGTAGAAAATTATACATTTAATAATTTGTATCGGAAAATATTACCAGTTCTGTTATTACTTACTTATCTATTTAAATATTCGAAACGATATTGAGGTACAGTTTAAATTGTTGTTTAAATAAATGTATATAGATCAATATACGAGTATGTTATTGCTAAATGCTAATTAACATGATTATTATACTTGATAGCTAAATAATCGACGATGTGCAATATTGTGTCTTCTAGGTCGATGGATAGAAAAGTGATTTAAGAATCTAAACTCTAGTATAAAATAATAATGTAGATAATAATTGTCAACAAACCTTGATTAACATAATAGCGGGAGCACTGTGCGTTAATACCAATTATTGCTAATTTATGTATAATATTAGGTAGATCAGCGGATGTAAAATAATTAAAAATATTAATTTAAAAACGAGATTTAGATAAAAAAAAAATAATTTTAAAAATTATTAAAAACATAACTTTTTTATTTGAATGTTAATCTTGTCATTCGAGCAATATATAATTGAGAATTGGTTAAAATCATTTTTTTCCGTAATTTTTTTCACATGTTTTTATGACAGGGGGGGATATAGTGTTTTGACCCTGTGGACAATTGACATCTGCCAAAAATATGTGATTACATGTGTATTGCGAGTATTTGACCGTTGTATACACAAATTAGGTTGCTAACCTACATCGGAGAATATCAAATATTTTCGTATCCAATACTATAACTACACGACAACCAATGAAATAAATAATTTATCGAAGCATACCTACCGATTTTCGACCAAACAATAAAAATCGGTCATGAAAACTTCTCCTATAGCATAATAATAAATAGTAATAGGCACCCATGAACATAATAAAAATTATTTTTTTTTAAATAAATATAATATATTTTTTATAAAAATAGCAAAAATGGTAAATTTGTACAAATAAAATAAAATTAATTAAATATTACAAATATCACGTAAAAATAAAAAACAATATTACGAGCACATACGTCGAAAATAGTAAATAAAAAGTTGTCGTATACGTCTTCGAGTAGTATTCGTAATTCCAATTGATTTTCTGATTCAACTGTATAACCAAATACAATTTTAATCTGAAAATAAACAATAAATAAATATAAATACACTATTATAACGTAATGTGGAAATGAAACAATAATATGTTTGAATTTATTATACACGAGTTGGCGAATTATTCGTTGTCAAACAATATCTACATCGAAAACGATCCAAAAATTATTAATTATAGAAGAAATTTAGTGTTATATATTTATTTCAATTGACGCCGGCAAATAAAATTTAATACTACCGATGGTGTTTTTAATGTATTTTTTAAATACACGGGTGGACTCGTTCATTGACTCGTCTACTGTTTTCAATCATCCCACGCAAACGTCGTCTATTCGTCCGAAATGTCACATCATATGTTTTATAATTTATAAAACATTTATATTATTTTATGCATCACGTGTAACCCGGAAATAACAGGTACATTTTCCTGACACCCCCATCCGATTTTTGGTTTTAAACCGCAAGGACACCGTATATGTGCCAATTTTGTGCTGAAATTTAATCATGATAATATGTACAACAACCCGACGTCGTGCAATATCTCCGAGAAACAATGTGGCCCAAAGCAAATTCCACGACGGCAGTCGACAATATAAGATATTTTAATAAATATATTATCTTCCAAAAGTCTATAGTTCTGCTATTTGCGTTTTGCCACACCCAACCCTTGTGCTGCAATGTATCTGATTATATTTAAATATATTCATGAACTCGTGTTTTGTCTTATACAGTATGCGATCATTGTAACAGAGTTATTTTATTTTTCAAATTTTTTATGCAATCAACCGATAGTACCGATCTTGCGGTTGAAACTGTCATTGGCCGAAATGTCAAAAGGTTCAAAACGTAAGGGCAACACAATAAAAAAAAAAACCCCCCGTCATAATCGGACGTGATTATGACGACGGGAATCGTATCGATCGGGTTTAAATATAATAATACATTTACACCATACGCGATTATCGGCGTTTAGCAATTCTATTTTAATATAATCGCAAACAGTTCTCACCTGCTTTTACGTAAATCTGGTAGCTGCAGACGGTACTGCGTTGTCGTTTATTGTCCCGCGAGAACGCGAATCCGCTCTCCGTGGTCGTCGACATTATATGATGGCGGTGGTGGTGGTGATGATGATGATGATAATGATGATGGCATTCTACACACAGTCCAAATCCGTTTTGACTAAATTGACGGTAATGTGGACCAGCAGAATACGCCGCGTGGGCACATCATTTATAACAACGCTGTGAACAGAATATTATGTTCCGGACGTTGTATTGTTTTTGACGACCGACAAACAGCTGTGAAAAAAAAAATAAAGGACATCAGCAACACAATCAAAAACAATCGTCGTGGCGCGCTGTGTGGGTTAATCGGAGTAGGTAACTAATAATTAATAATTGTTTTCCCGAAAAATTGCCACAGTCATGAACTGCCTACGTAAACATTGCGTACAGGGACGTTTGAAAAGAAACACGCAGAGTGATGCATATAATATTTAATTTTAGATAAGTCAGAGAACAAAAAGTAGAAAAAGAAACATATAAAATGTGCCTAATAAATATATATATATACAAGAAAAACTTAAAGAACGACAACGAAAATCATTAAACATAATAAATTATGTGTACGGCGAAAGATTTGAAGATTTTTAAAACGTGATTAAAAACATTCGCGTTTGTATTATATTGCCTATATAGTTTGAAAATCTCGAAATAATATCTGAAATTCGATTGGCCCCGATAATCACGTTTCGGAGACCCGAAGCTGCAACTATTATAGCATAAAATTCAACATTTTTACACGCGCTCGCCGCACATATATACACGAACATATATTATTATATAAGGATATAATATTCGTATTTTTCTAGGCGGCGGCGGCATTCTCCACCAGAGGTCAACGCAACGGAAGACGCGTTTTTTCAAAGATTTTACACGATAATTTCCAAACAATAAAATATTTAACCGCTAACGAAAAAAAAACCGGCTATGGCCTACGAGAAACGCCGACCCGCGTTCGATGCGATTGCATTTTTCAGCGGCTTTCGTGCCGGCATGGAGTCCTTGACCACGATGCATCGTCTTTGTCGCGGATCCACTGGCGATGGACCGCATTGAATGCCATATTAATTTTATAATATGTATAATATTACTATAATAATGGTTAATATCATTGTTCTCCCGATCGTTTTATCGATTACAGAAGTACGTGTACCTATACAAGTATATTATACTAATAATATCCCATTTTATGAGCCCGTCCTTATCAATCGTATGCAAATGGTGGTTTCGTGACAAAATGACAAATATGCGGTGTGCGCATACCACAGGCGCCGTACGTACATTATGTATATATCGCAATACGATTATTTTATTATTGACATTATAATATTACAACCGTCGGCGCCGTCTTTTTACGAAAATCCATACTTGCACCACTAACTGATATAGTTATTATTGTAACGACATTATTTTTACTAACGAAACCGATAACGTGCGAAACATCGATTGCAATTATATCAGGTATACGAGTTGTATATTGTACGACATCACAGTATTAAACACAAAAAAATTGCTTAAACCGTCGTTGATTTTCGTAATTATTGACGATAAAAATTCTACGGAAAAACTACAAGTATATTGTAATGTATACTATACACGCGCAAATGAATTCTAAACGGTGACGAATTTTCGTTATAAATGACCGAAAAGTGTAGGCTCGAAATGTAGTAGTCGACCAAGTCTGCGAGCGAACTAAAAAATGACGATCGGGCGTGTCTCACCTTTAAGACCAGTTAAATGTCGAGAATTAAGGGTTTTGAGTTGTTCTTTTTAAGGCATCGTCAAGACGAGACGAATGGGTATAGGTACCTACAAATGGGGGCAAAGTATACAACAAAATGTGTTCTAACGAACGGACGAACGCAAGAATCGATTATTTTTCGAGCATAACGCCATTTTTGTTGTGCGTATGATGTGCACCACAGATTATGCAGAAGATTCGTGAGCGCACACATTAATAGATGGTAACTAAAAAATGTTTATAAAAAAATACTGATTTTAATTAGTTATTATGGATTAGTGCGCACGTCCAACGCGGCTCGACGATCGTACACACGTATGAATACCTTTTCGTTTCCGATCAATTGCAGCAACATGAACGTAAACATAATACTCGTGAACAGGATATAATATAATATAATTATTATCATTGTTATTACGAGTTCACGACTACTACGGACGTAGTTTATAGGTCGGCGCCTGTCCGTCGCAAATCAACCGGATATGATGATTGAAAAGGTCTAATTGCGTGGAAAACCAGACGGATCGATGTCTGCAAGCGTATTGAACACCGTAATCCATAGATCAGAGGTTTCCAAACTCTTACGCGACCGCGAAACCCTTAAGAAATAGTTTGTGTTTTGTGGAACCCCGATGTATCAAACTCCAACTCAACCCCAAATTTTGGTAAAATTTTATTACGATTTAAAATGATTTTCTCAATATTCGCATACATACGGCGGAGCCCTCGAGATTGTCCCGCGGAACCCGCTTTGGGAAAGGCTGCCTTAGACAACTTCGAAGTTCGATTCATCGATATAACACAATATAATATTATACATATGGGTGCGTATGGGTGATTTGTTAAAAATCATACTACAGCAGCAGCAGCAGCAATGCGCGGAAACCAATTTGGGCAAAATCCGGGAAACGCGCGTTTAAAAAAAATAAGACCTACGGCTTACCTCGAGAACTCGTGCGAGACGTAGTACACTCGTGCGGCATATCGTATAAATATATTTACAATCGGCGTGTATAATAATCATCGTAATATTGAATGCGACGTCTTAGCGAGTGTAGCCTCGAACATTATACATTTATACAGCTATAATACTATACTACATGGCCATGCTACGATACGAGGGTACGTACAGTAAACGTACATTAATTATAACACATTCTTCGGCGTTGGCCAGAGATCTGCAGCCCCTCTGTCGGGCGCGCAAACCGGGCGGCAAACATCGACGGTATACAATAATAACGTATTATGCACATTAGGTATATAGGAACATTTTCGGACGGACATATTTTCTCGTCGCGTCAATCACACGGCCGTGCGCGTAACAACAAAAAAACCGCTGCACGACTTTCGTCTCGCGGCCCGGCCGAGGCTAACATTTGCGTCGCCTGTCCGTCGCCGCCGCGGCGGTCGTCCTGTTATTTCCCGTGTGCTTTTTCTTGTTCAGCATCGCGTCGAACTTTTTCGTCTTGTTCGTGTTGATCGACAGCAGCTTGTCGATCACCTGTCTGATGGTCGAGTGCTTTCTGATCCACGGGTTCGGGTACATGTCCGTGCAGGTGTATGTTACGATGTTATATTTGTGTGCCGACAAACGCCGTTACACGCGCAAATCACTGTAAAACGACGACGGGGTACGCGACCGCGAACAACCGGAATGTGCACGACACGGAAAACAGTGGTTTTGCGATTGGAAACAATAATTATGGAATTGTCGCGTACGGAAATCTATGCAGTGTATTATGAAAACCGCCGAATATCCAAAAACTGTGCGACTGTAAAACCCGGTCGCGTGTTTGGGCCTACGGCAGTGACAATCGCGGTTCCTCTGATATTGACATTGAACTCGGTACTGACCACGAGAGACCGCGCGGCCGACCGTTTTATAAAAAAAAAATATTCCGTCGCATTGACCGTGTGCGCGCGCGCGTGCGTCGCCGGTCGTGGAGGTGGCCGACGGCGGCGGCGGCGGCGTCGTCGGCGGCGGCGGCTTTGGCGGTGGTGGTGGTGGTGCGGCGGCGGCAGCTGAGCGGCGGAGACTCGTTGGTTATACATAAATTATTATTATTATGATTATTACCCATACGAATACATCATACCATAATATTGTTATTATTAAAATACACGTATTATACGCTTTCCCGTATCACAATATACTCCCCGCGTCTGTACGAATCGTATTTTCATAAGACGTACAAGGTAGATACGTCAAGTCGTCGTCATCCGCGCTTCACAATATTAAAACAGAATGGTTTTTGTCGGAATAGTGGAATTTTTTTTTTTTATTATTATTATTCCGTTGGCTCGATAATTATTCTATTTTTTTTTTTTTTTTATAGTACAATATTTTAGGATATAACTGTGTGCTGTAATTAATAAATATTTAATTTCTAAAAAAAGTACTACGAATAATGGGATATTTATTGTCTATTAAATAATTACCCAACAGATTACATTATAACCAGTTTGAATTCTTAACCACTTAACGATACGCTGTAGTAGTATCGCGACATAATGGTATGTTATGGTAATTAAAATTTTAAAAAGGCATACCGTAAACGGATAAATATTATACCGTACCGATTTTTTGCACATCGGGACGATCACCTCTGGAGGCACTGTTATTGTCTGTCTGGCACTATAATCACAAATACGTTTTGTCGAGTTGTTTCACTGGGTTCGAAAACGCTAACGCGAGAGAGAATAGTTTCCGGTCGGTCGAGAATCCGGGAGTGTCTGGGTTTTTCCCGTTTTCTAGCGCGTCGTGCGTCGAGCCAAGCGAGACTACAACAGCTCACCGCAAACCGGTTTTCCGGAAAACACGACTTAGTTATTATTATTATTATTATTATTAGTTTGTTGGTCACTCGTCATACGCATATCAGCTAGAGACGTTTTGCATTGATTTTTTTATAGCCATATTGTTCTCCGAGAAGAAAGCGCACAGCGGCGGGAATTAACGTAGAAAAAGATATATTTATAAACCGCGTGCGTAAGACAATAATGATAATGATAATATGCAGTTTTCTGCGAGAGATATTTCCGCTAATTCGGAATCGTAAAGAACCGGACGACTGTGTAATGTGTACGTAGGTGTGTACGTAAAGGTTTCAGAACGATTTCAATTTTTTTCGTTTTTAGAACACGGAAAACTGCAAAGGTCGACCGATATTCGTTTCAGAAAATATCTTTTTCGCAAAATGCCGTCGGCGTCAACGGATTTGACGGATCGAATTAAGTTTATTTCACTCGTATAGGCTGTCAAAACAATATTTTATTTTGTGGTGCGAAATAGTGAATATAATAGCTACATGGATTACTTTGAATATAAATATGTATTGAAAAGAGCTGCTGTATGTATTTGTGTTTCGAGTTTAAAAAATCTCATTATATATCGTGCAGGGTCAAGTGGAGTCAATTAATATAAAATTTACATGTTTAACAACTTCTTCAATTTTTTCATATTTTACATGTTTTTTTTTTATTTTTAGAGTACATAAAAAATATTTCACTATATACACAAAAGGCATTTCAGACATTTCAATCATAAGTAAAAATAATTGATTACTTTAAAAAAAAATCAGTCTACATTTATTGCTAAAATCATTTACATTCACCACATACTTTTGAGATAAATGTAAATAACTATTTCTAACTATAATATGATATGCTATATTGAACTCATTTAGGAAGCAAATGAAATCGTGTATACTATAATATACATACTCACCTATATTATTTATTTTTTTTAGTAATTGTTGGATTCAATGATGCCTATACAATTTTAGTATAATAATAGCTTAAATAATAATATAATTAGATTTTAGCATGAAGACTTAATGAGAGATGCCACCCACTGATGACACTCGTGTGTTGTGGTTATTTGGTGAGGGGTTGGGGGAGTGATCGTGACCTCGTTTTCTTTTCAGACTTTTATATAGGTTGATTACTGGGCGTTGGTTTGGCTAGATATTATGCTTGGACGTATGGCTAATCGAGGAGTGAGTTATGGTAACGTGTGTAGGATTTTATAGTGGTTTCTAACATTATGTTTGTTTTTAGGTTTGAGCGTAGTATACGATTAGGATACATACAGTAGGGGAATTTTGTTATTAAACGAAAGAGTTTGTATTGGGCTATTTGTCATTTGTTTAGGATTGATTTATTTACAGAGCCCCAAAATCTAATTACCATATATCCAAATTGATTTTAGATTAGTTTTGTAAATTTTTAATTTAGTGTGGTGTGAAAGTTTTGATTTTGCATATACAAAGATACGAAGACAAGAATTTAGTATGAGTTTGGCGTTGTGGGTATAGGTGCCGGGTCTAGGTCGATTTTTTGTCAAAATCTGTTCCTAGGTTTTTGTGAAGTTGGAACTTGGAATTAAGATATTGTTAAATGTAATTTTGTGACAAATTTCGTGTTCAAGAGTAATAGTGATATGACTAGATTTATTTTCGTTAATTTTAACTTAAAAGTTTACTCCAAGACCCAAGGAATCTAATGGTAAAACTTTTATTGAAAACAGTCCAGTAATAGTTTATGAGATTAGCTGTTATATAGAATAACATCGAATGAGGTCCCAAATTTAAAAAATGGCACAAATGGATCCCGACGTATTTTATCGAGAACATGAGTTGAGTTCCGGTGTATTGATTTTAAGAAAACTCAAGTTGGGTTACTGTTGTACCCTATTAACGTTACACAGGAGACACCATGTGAAGGTTGACTAAAAAGCTCCCAAAAATTCTAGTTTTTTATTACTTTTAATATTATTATATTATTATTATATTTATTTATTTTTTACTTCTAATAGTCTAATATGTATAACATTACCTATTAATATATTAAAATTATTATTCTATTTTTTTTTATAAAATTTAAATTAATATACATAGATTAAATTATTATTTTTTTGTTTTTTTGTCCATAGTTAATTTTATATTTTTAATTAGAAAAGCAATTTAAAAAATTCATACAAAAACTAAAAATACTGAATCTTCCTAAATACCTACTAAAAACTATCACATCCTTCATATCAAACAGATCCTTCAAAGTAAGAGTGGAAACAGACTTCTCACAACTACACCAAATCAAAGCTGGAGTACCTCAAGGATCGATTCTGGGACCAACCCTATTTAATATTTACTACTACGACATCCCAACCCCTCCTAACTCTCAATTAGCAATGTTCGCGGACGACACGACAATTCTCACCCAAGACAGTTCATTAGAGTTAGCAATTCAAAATCTACAATCCTCATTAAATGAAATAATCTCCTGGTTTCAAAAATGGAAATTGAATCTAAACCCAACGAAAAGTGAGTTTAAAATATTCACCCTTAAAAGATATACCAATCCCAAAAATATTCACATAAACAACCAGATCATTCAATGGAATAACAAAGACGACACAGTCAAATACCTAGGTCTCCACCTAGATGAAAAACTTACCTGGAATCTGCATATAAACAAAAAACTCGTACAGGGCCACACAAGGATGAGAATTCTTTACCTCCTAGTCACCTATAGATCAACGCTACAAATAAAGTCATCACCTCCTATATACCTCAATAATCAGACCACTTCTAACATATGCCTGCCCCGTTTGGGCAGCAGCCTCAACCACCAAAATTAAAAAAATCCAAACTCTCCAAAACAAATTCCTTAGAATTTGCCTTAAAGCGCCTTGGTACATGAGAAATCGCCAAATACATAATGATACTGGAATAAAGAAAAAAATTCATCTTTCACAAAATTTAATCGGGCCAATTCTTTAGTCTCCTCTTGTAAAACAATTCATCTTCTCTTTTATAAAAATGTATTTTTCGGCTATGTTGCTGAGCTCCGAAGTGATATGTAAATTTCATTTTAAATTCCAAGTAAGGTATCAATTCGAGTAATCAACAACATTAAGATAAAAATATATTACACAATTCGAGTATTGTCTTATAACACAGCGGATCCAACTCGTATTTAATTGAAGCGATTAAATATCGAAGGGCCCAACTCTCATTTTCTAGTTATAAACCAAGGAAAGTTTATTTCACGTTTATATAGTTATATAACCATATTTTCGTCAATACTCAATAATATTATAATATTATACACACTAAATTTAAATAGACATATACAATATAACTAAGGCCGTAGCCAGCAAAGTATTTTTTTTTTTGGGGGGGGGAGGGAGGGGGTTAGAGTATAAATATGTTTTTTGAATAGCACACTTTAAAACGTTAATAAGCTCGGGAAAAAATTTCGGGAGGGTCTGAATCTTAAACCCTCCGTCTGGCTACGACTTTGAATATAATATTATGTTTCAGTAAACATGTCACAATGTACATATTTCTATATAAACCCCACCAAAAACATTTTCGTGGTATTTGTATCGAAAACTATTATCAAGACATTTTTATAGTAATCCTTTTTCTATACTATTTTAGTGTATAAGCAGGAATGCACGAATTATTAAAATATAATTTTAATTAATAATATGTGGCTGAAGAGATTTAACTCGACACTTCATTTTCTCGTAAACTGTCAACCATATTACTTATTGTATTACTATTAACTGATTGTAAATTAATTTCTTTAAATTAAAAAAAATGATATGCAGTTCGATATTAGGTAATCACCGCTTCCATATGAAAAAAAAACTAAGACACAATATTTGTATTATAATTTTTATATTTTTATTTTTTATTTATATATCTCTTACTAATTTTTATTTTTAGAATCAAGTCATCAAAAAAAAAAAAAAAAATAATAATAATAATTTATGCACCACGGAATGTGCAGTCATATATTTTGTTTATTATGTTAATATATCAAATAAAAAGGGATCACCGCTAAGTAGCTTCTTTTTATCGGTCATTTACATGTAATCCGTACAGATCCTTAATTGAAAGAATGTGTATTTCAAATAAAAAAAAAAAAATCAGTTTAATATCAGGAATTCACAATAATGACCCCACACACGCCACGTATAGTTTTTCCACAAAAACATACTATGCTATGTTTGAAATAATAATTGTGCGTGTTTTGATTCCTCAAAAAGTATTACGTTTAAAAACTACAAATTTCAAATCTATAATATTGTGTAGTTAAGTAAATGACCGTACAATACAAAAATACAAATAAACAACTATAATATATTGTTATTAAAAATATAAAAACATCAATCTACAACTGAAAAGAATTTGTTTTTTTATAACGAAATAATTTGATCTATATGTAAACAATTATTAATTATTACTTCAACGGTTTTATAGTACTGACCACATGCATAGGGTAGTTATTTTTTTACATAATCTAAGTCATTTACATTTTCGAAAAAAATCAAAAAAAAAAACCATTACGTAATAATAATATCATTACCTAAATATTGTTTTGTAATGTCTTCAAATTATCTATAAAAAAAAAATATCCACAAAAACATTGATCATTTCTAAGAGAGTGTTTAGCTTTAGAAGAATCACTCTATGCTGTAATATACTGTTATATGCGCCAACGTGTTTTGGTGAAATACACAATTAAATTAAAATATAATAATAATTATTATACTCAAATAGACAGTATCATATTCGTAATATAGGTCAATGAAGCAAAGGGGCTGAGATAGCACATTGTAAATAATATTCAAGAACATGAGCACCGCAGTAAAAAGGCAATACGGGTTTTCTATCGAGACACTGATGTGTGTAGCGTTTCCTAGAGACCCGTGTTTTATATGTTTGTTTTTGTTTAATAAAATAATATTGGTATCCAATGCAAATTATTATATTATTATTGAGTAGCGACAACACATTAGATTTACTCTGATCATGATCTGTAACCGGTTGATTTATGGTCTTTGAAGACGAGGTCTAAAAGGTGAAGTGGTCATACCGACATTTTGACAACGATTCTGTAACCGGTTGATTCATGGTCGTTTGAATTCTCAAAATTAGGTAGATGTGTAACATGTGAAGGATATGGTATACAGCAATACAATATCAGTAATATGTAACAGTTACCTTTTGTTTTGTTTTTATTTTAATTTGTGAATACCTATGGTTCATTTCTCATACTAAATAAAATAGGTATTTAATAGGTATGTAAATGTGTTTATTAATTTATGATATTTTATTTTTTATTTTACAAACAAATAATACGGTTGTGACTATTTAGCAAATCACCGTTTTAAAAATATAAATTATTTTAACTTATCTCAACGATATACATTGGATGCGTTTACAAAATGTAAATGAATACTTTAAAAAAACAAACTTAATACATATAGTTAAGCACGGATGTGTTATATCATACAAATCACCGTTGAATTAAGATATACCCTAAAGGATTTTTAAATAAAATAGAAAAGGGATATAGGCAATCGTAGTTATGTCAATTAAACAAAACACCGCTGGACTTTTTGGAATGGATTTCGGTTGGAGGCCTAGAGGCTCAATCACCGTCTGGGAATAATAACACTAAAAGTTTAAATTGTTTGCATATATGATCATACTTATGCTGTCGCTAGCCCACCAGACCTGTGCACCCAAGTTCGGGGTTGATCAGCACAATCTTGTGGTGTTTATAATAATTATGTTACAAATAATATTGTGCAACTCGATGGATAATGCAAACTTTGCAAAACAGCAGCTTTATTTAGTAACAATAATAATTAATAAATTACTTCAATATTATACAGATTGTTGATTATATTATAATTTAGGAATCGGTATACAACGTGAACCCATATAATGGTATTCTGATAAAAAAAAAAATCAAATGAATTACAATAATTAATGTATATAAATTATTAAAAAAAAATTTTACTCATATACCTTATTTCAAATCGCACGGTATAAACCAGTTATATCGAATTTTATTATTCCAATTATAGTGCTGTATTATACAATAAGATAAAAAAAAACGTATTGAAACCGTATTAATGACCGTCTCGCCGAGTCAATTACGCCAGAAATCGCAGTAAAAAAGAAAAACACTATTAGATGTCAAAAGGTTATATAATATTGTAAATTGCGCCGGACGATATTGAGGTACAAAAAAAGTTATACATCAATTGCACCGGACGATATTGAAGAACCAACAGTGTTATAATTTAAGTGTAAACGTTGAAAAAAATAACGATATTGAGATAATGATATGTGCTGACGCGTATACATCCTTTGTGCATATTATATAATATGTTTGTTATCTACAATTTTGGATTTTAAATTAATTTTTTTCAACACAAATTCTCAAAATCATTCATTTTAACTAAGACAATTTAGAACTTTTATACTTAAACGTGATACATTGTATTGAACGAATTTCGAAATTTATTTTATTTATATTTTTTGTAGAATTTATCAGACTAACTTTTTTTTTAACATTAACTTATTATATATATTTAACTAAAATAAAATATCGAAAAATATTTTAGTGAAATTGTTAGTAATAATAATTTCCTGGCACAATCGATGTATATCATTTTCAAATCCACTGGCGCAAAAGATGTAGGTATCTAATATATTTTAGGTAATCTAGTAAATTCAGCGCAAATAATGAACACCCGTGGTCGCGGTTTTGGCTATTATAGTAGGTATAATATGGTTAATTATGTGAGGAAGTGAATAATAAGACATTATCGGAAATCGAATGTTCTTCATCGGATTCGCATAAAAAAACTATGTAAAATTGCATCACTCTCACAAAAACTTATTTATTAATAATCATTTAAGTGTAATTACGTTTCAGTGTTTGATGAAACATCGAATAATTCGGTTTATTATTCTTGTGCGTATAGGTACTGATGTAATCGGTTTGCGATCGCGTCGTACAATAATATTATACGCTGCGTATTACATTATATATTTATCAGACTTATTGTCTATACAATTACGAGTCGTGACCTTGAAATATTGAATTAAAGTTCATAGAAAAATAATTCATTAAACTGATCCGTTATGGCAATTTATGGGGTTTTCTGTGGTATTACGAAATTCTTTTTTCAAATGAGAACTACCCATTTTAATATATTAAATCATTAGTCTCTCATAAAAATTTAAATTCAACAAAAAAAAGTTTTTGTTTTATTACGCTAGTAATTATTATATTAAATATATTAACAATTTATGATTTATATAAACTATATCATTTTATGTTAACACAAATATTACTACAATAATTTTTATTTTATTTAAAACTATTATTATGGGCAATTTTTCCAACTATACATAAAGTTTTAATAGTTCGCAGAAACTACTAATTTTAATTCCAATTTAGGTGCGTCGAAATTGTAGAAAAAACCACCTGTTTAATAATAATTAAAAAATAAAAAAAGGACAGTTCTTGTTCGAAAATAATAAGTTAGTATCGCCACTTATTATCACTTAAAAACATAAAAACCTCCCATGGTTACACGAGTACAGAGAACCATCCATTCCGTTGCGAGAGGTACGCAATTGCAAGAAATTTTTAATCCGTTTTTTGACAATTAGTAATTTAAATTATATTAATTAATTATTATACAAAAATAAAATTACCTTATGGTAACAAATTAAAATTGCGATGCTTTTTAAATAAACTTGTATCAACTATTAGCAAAAAACTTGATTTATAATTTTTTAATAATTGTTTTAAAACAACTTAACAAAACATATAATGACAATAAATACTTATAAGCAGCCCGTTGAAGGTTTAATGGTATACGTATTTAAAAATTCCAAAAAATTTTATATCTCCACGGGATACTCCGTGAGTAGTACAATACATTTTATAAATAATAGTTCCAAAAACCAGATTTTGAATAACTTTATTGTCGAAGGAGAAAAAGCCAAAAAGGCGATCCCCTCGGTGAACCACTCTGCAGTGTATGAAATCGTCTTTTGCGTCTCGTTGCCGTCTATAGAAGCCTAGTCGAGACGATCGCGACAGATTCTGCGCAGTGTTAAATCTAAACTTTCATTTAATTTCTATAATTTAGTATCTATATTATCGTCAGACATGTTTTGGTTATTTTCTAAAATACATTCTAATGTAGCACTGACGTCAATGTATCACACCGCAATAGATGATATTTGAACGTTAGCATTACACGCAGCGTTCTATCTATTATGTAGGTTATTATAATAAATTATGTACACTGTTATTATATTTTTAAATTTTCCAATTTCCATAATTCCAAACGTATATATATATATATAGCTACACAGAGTATAATACGTACGTAGTTTTACGCGTTAAGATATCATTGTATATAATAATATGTTTAATCGTCTGACGTCTGACTGCGCGCGAGGATAAGGAAAAATGTGATTTATAATGTCATCGGAGATTAACTTTTAGAAAAATATATAATTTGAAAATTGCATAAAATAAAAATACGCAGTGGTAATAAAAATAATAATGATGACGACCAATATGCAATACAAACACGAGTACATTAAAACACATTACGCTAGTGAGAAGTCATATAATTATTTCATTAAGCAAAATATATAATATGCACACGTAACCTATACGTATACCAATCAATATTAGTTCCCAGCAGCCTTGTTACGATGTTTCATACAATTATTGCGGTAAATATATTAAATATTATACGCACAACAATGTGAGAACATAAGTATAATATAAACATTAATACATAAATAATATGTATACAAGCACGTGCCACTCATAACCTATATATTCAAATAAATTCACTAGGACATTAAATTAAATGTAACGTCACGTTATAATAATATTGTAATGCAATTTACAGAACCGAATTCGTTATTGCATTCTGTGTTTGTGAATTTTTGTCGATACTGTATACGAATATTGCGACGAAATTACAAGGTGCGCACCAAGTTATTAAACAGTTGACATAGTTCAACAGTTTATTTATTGAATATCGTATTCTAAATAAAAAAAATATGTGTATTAGAACAGCGAATATTATAATTTAGGGTTTAATATTAGTTGGGTCGGGTGCACATTATAATACACATTTCAATCGTAAATATTAAAACAAAAAACTATTAGCGAAATTAAAACGACGATGACATTGACATCGAGAATTTTTTTTCCTTTTTTAAATCACAATAAATACGACTTTTTTAATAACCAATGATCCACAATTATGATAAGCGTCGAGTTGATGATAGTATAACGTCTGAAGTGACATTTAAAATTCGTCCTTTTTTTTTTTATTCCATATTGCTGTGCAAGTACTGTTTTACGTTTAAAACAAACGCACATATGGCATTTCATCGTGCTTTCGTGTGCATAAATTACTATATTATGATTGTATGTTATTTATCTATATACAAGAACAAAACAACGAATATACGTTATTATTAATATACGTATTAAATTTATAAAACAAAAATCCTCATCTGTTTGAAAATGTGATATTTAATTATTATTAAAAATTACCAACAATCACAATTTGAATGAATTCATTATTAAAGGATATAATATACGAGTGAAGTGAGCTGCTTGAAGAATTAAATTGTATATTCGAATATATAGGATGATTTACCAAGCATGCTCATCCCTATGTTTTTATTTAATAATGAATTTGTTCAAAACCTGATTTTTAGAGTTTTTAAATGTACTTTAAGACTATATTTTCAGATTGTTGAGATTTTATGGACTACTTAAGGAGTATTCTGTGGTGATACAAACTTCCGTTTTTCAAACGAAAGCCTTCTTTTTTTACTATAAATGTTTCAGTGTATATTTTTTTGAAATTTTGTATGTTTAGTGAATCGCCTTGTGTATAAATTGTTTAAATTTTTTTTTAAAAAAAAAACAGTTGGGTTCACCCGTTATAGTTGCAATATGTTATTTTACCATTAAGTGGTGACCACATTAAAATATCGTGATAACTGATACGATTCTTGATGGAGATAATAGGATTATAATGACCTCTGCGTGAAGAAATCTACGATTTAAAATCATTAACGCAATAAATATACATTTTACGGTTCTGTGTTATAATATTATGATGAAAAGTTAAAATCTATCAAAACAATCATTATCAAATTGGTGTTCTATTATTGGATCATATATCAAACGCAAATGCGTGTTATAACTTATATTAATAGTAAAAATACTTAATAATTATGCATATTTTTATATGAGATATAATAACATATGTTATATTTACCTGAATAATCGATAATCACTCGACAAAAAATAACAGTAAATTGGTACTGAACTTTATTCTCATAAAAGTTATTTCCCGAGTTGGATATAATATAAATACATAATTACTTAAATAATTTTTGGTTTTATTTGTCATTCAGTCGATGTACCTGACCTGCGCGTTCTATAGACTATAAGCTTGAATGAAAAAACTTCACTTGAAATATAGAAAAAAAATCTTGTATTCTTAAAAAATTAAATGGACATAAATAGTTAAAAAAAAATATTTTTTTCTTTTTCGAAGGATTCAAAATAGACTTCATAATAAATTCAAATATGTTTTTAAAATTATTATAGGAGTAAAACTCAAGTTAGTACGTTGGAACGCGTATAGGTCTCTTTTACTCTAAAAAGCGGTAGTGTGGAATCCCCTTAAGCAAAAATAATAAACAATGATTATTATTGCTTTCAATTGAGAGTACCTATAATTTGACAAATTGTTTTGTTCGTATCGGTTTGAAATACACTTAATTTGTATCTCTAGGTAAGCATGGAATATGAAAATAAAATATTGTATAGACAGTATAATTCGTAAAAAAAGCATCTTTAAAATAGAATTTTAATTTATTAATAATAAACCGCTTATCTACTTTCTGATCAACTATATCCCTACGGCCGCAACGTTTCGCGGAAAACGGGAAATATGCGCAATATCGTTTTAACGTTAATCTCGATTGAATGACGTGATCGGAGAGTGCGGTGAAAAATAATTCGTCAAGTCAGGACATCTCGAGAGCAAGAAAAGCACATCTACCATGTTATTATTAATATCTATTCCGTTATTCTGTCGACACAGATGGGACGAAAGCAGTCGGTATAATGATATTTATTATATATACGTGTTGATGTTCTTTTTTGATTATACAGCATTATTGCGTTTTGAAATCAGAAAACGATATCACAACAAGTACTGGAAGCATAATTTTTAGGTCGTATCAATAATAATATTATAACGTTAGCGTACGATAACGTTTTAGTACTAGGATGCTAGATCAGAAAGATTAAACAAAAAAGAAAAATATCGTGAGTTCGTGTTTAATCGACTCTGGCATTATGATCGAGACGCAATTTGTTTAAGCAACCTCGAAACTGAATTCGTTCGCGCTTATCGAAATATACGTTTTTGGAACTTAAATTCTAACATATATTTACTTGCGTCTTGAACACCTTATTATATCGTAAAAGTGGGCAAATTAATGAAAATAATCGAGTTGAGTTAAGTTAAGAGAACACAAGATAGATAAGTTGTATGTTAATAATTAACAAATCATAAATTTAACTCGATAAGTTAAAAGTTAATATGGAAAAAAATATTAACTTAATTCAGTTTAAAAATAGTTGATTTACTTTTTTTTAATTATTATGTGGATGAGTGCATTGATAACCACATTCTTTCTAATTTCCTAAATTATAATAAACAAATTTATCATTAATGTACAGTGTATATACATATTTTACTTTACATAGTTATTAAATATTTAAACTACACACGTCTCAATTAATAATCTAACAAATATTAATTTTTTATATCAAATAAAATAAAATAATATAAATCTTTGTATTATTAATTATTATTATAGTAATGGGTTATTTTTAAATCAATCGAGAAAAGTTAAGTTATTTCAACTGTAAATTAAACTATAAAAAATGTACTTAATATTGTTATATTATAATATAATTATAGTGAGCATATTATATTATAATAAAACATCAAACGGTTGATTTTATACGACCTTGTTAAATAAAGAATTTTAAAACTATAGATTTTTTTTTTAATGTATGAATATATGTATGCAATATGTGCATTATATCATTACATTCCGCTAATTGTTATTGTTATACAATATATATTATAAATAAGTCTAAAATAATTATAGTAATTAGTTTAATAAAGTTAATATTGGAGAAAACAGAATTTAAAAGACGGGTGTGAATAGAATATGTAAAAAGGACGTTTAAAGTTTTTGAAATGAGAAAAATTCGTAAATGATACGAAAGGCGTGCCCGTGAAAACTCAATAAACTATTTGTGAAAAATGAATTACAATAATAATACATAATATTATAATGTATTTCCTGAGTATTTACATAAAGACATTTTGTTTTGTAATAACTTGAATCCTGTATACGTCATAATAACTCTTAAATCTTAAATGCCCTAGTTCGTAAAAAAATATGATTAAACGATTTGAACAAAACGGTAAACGGTTCATAATTGAAATACAAACTAGTGTCGGTTTAATCCATTCAAATTACGTTACTTAAAAATAGTGTTTTAAATTGACAATCCGTTACTATAGTATTATAGGAGCTATATTAAAACGACTTCAATCCAGTAATAGTTGTCCGATGATGATTTTATATATATTTTTATTTTTTCAATTTTTTATGCCGGTAACGAAAAAAACAGATTATAAGCATACAAATAATTTGCATTTATTATGAATAAGTTATTATTATTTATTTCACAATTATTGTGAATGAAGTCGAATTATACATTCTAAGATTTCGATTTCAATTTTTTTTTTTTTTTTTTATTTTGTTGGTGGGGCGGTTAGTCGAGACATTCAATTTTATCTATTACATATTATACGATACACAAAACATGATCTCTCTCGTAGTAAATAAAACCCGCTAAAAACGGTACTGCCCGTCATAATATGGATTTATTAAAACCGGCCAAGAGGAATGACTGCAGCTGAATATAATCGCGATTACGAAATGAAAAATAAAATACGTCGGACGATTCGAGCGTTGTCGATTTTATCCCGGTATCGAACAACTGCAGTTGTTGCTGTTGACAAAATATAAGAAAGCGTCCGATGACGCCTCTCGGCCACTCGACTCGGGTAAACACGGTGTTTTTTTTTTTTTCTCTCTACGGCTATTTCCCTATCGGCCGTCGTTCGTGATGATAAATAGCGCAGTGCAACGCGTTCCAGAAAAAAACGCAAAGCCGCGGAAACCCGTTCTTCTCGCGGTGATCGGACAATCGTGATTATAACAATATTCCGGTGATGGGTTTTCGACGCGCTTTTCTTCTGCCGCGCGACGGCAACGCGTCCCGTACAATATTTATGTATTTTATTACATTACGGGCGCTAAAGACGATTAATGTCGAATCCCCCCCCCCCCACCCAGACAAGGTCGTGCGAGCGGCTTACGTAATAATAACATTGTTTTTAAGATATAAAATTGTAGTTGCGATGATGATGATGATAATAATAACGACGTATACGAAAAAAACAACAACAATAACCGAATTAACTGTACGCGTGCGGGAAAAACCAACTCGTCAGTAAATCGGTAAACGAATAACGCGGGTGGTTGACCCATTACAGGCGTTGAGTCATTACCGCCACTCGAGAGTATAATATCAAAAGCGCGCGTGAACTGTCTGCCGGAAAAGCAGCCCGGGCAAAAAGTTCGATCCGCTTTTTTTTTTTTTTTTAATAATAAACCGACGATTCAAAAAATTGAAAAGGCGACCTCTATTGTCTAGCGCGTTACACATTTCGAAGCGATCGACGTCGCCGCCGACGTAGATTGTGCCTCTTGCCGTTTAAGTCATACGTCGTCGGTGTGGGTCGGCAGACCGTATAAATGATGAATGATAATTAAGTTAGAAACACACTACTGTCACGTCACGTGAAATCGCGTTGGCGTGTCACGACCGTGATCATCCGTGATATCACGTTTAGAAATACACTACTGTCACAAACTCGTGTCATGCCTAATTCACCATTTCGCAGTACCTATATTTAAACAGTTGGCACTGTATATTTGATACGAACACTTTCAGTTTATATTTTAACTATGGAAAGTTCGAGTTCATCAGATTCATCAGATTGTGAAACTGTTGCTGCTTTTGTGGTCCTCGATGAAGACGAGAGAAACAAAAGGTCGACAAGAACATGGGTCCATGATATAAATACAAAAAGAGAAGAGTTGGGTGAGTTTCGAAGGTTAGTTCAAGAGCTACGAAACGATTCGAAACGTTTTCATATGTATTTTAGAATACAATCATATAGAACATTATGTTCCCTAACTTTTTCAATAAGCATTTCTTCCATTTTTGAATTTTGAATTTAGAACGAAATAATAGTATGAAACACTAGTTTACGTGTTGTCACGTGAGTCATAAATGTGCAAACTTTCAGAAAATAGAGACGTGATTTCACGCGTGAGTTTGGTAACGTGATGTGATAAGCATGACGTGATAACAGTGTGTTTCTGATGAATTAAAATAACATGTAAAATGGCGCTCCGCACTTTTTCCCTGTCACGTGAACTCACATGATAATGTGTGATTTCACGTGAGTGACAGTAGTGTGTAGCTTTATACACTTCCTACACGATAATATAATACTTATACTTGTCATGTTATGGGCAGGTAATCTTCGAAATTCGGTCGCTCGAACCGGTGTGAAAGAAAAACTGCACCGGGACGATTGCACCGACCCGTTACTAGGTCAACGAATGCCTCTAGGTCGGCAACAGAAATTCAAAATGATATTATGTTCGCCGTCGACGTCACGTGTGTGATGAGGAACCACGTGCCGATGCACGGGAAGTTTAAAAAAAACGAATGCACCAAAAAAAAATTACAATTATTACTATTGTTGGACGTAATAAAGCCTTGGAACTGCGCACGACAAAACGACGAATAATAATATAACCGCAGCAGCATGTAACTTTTAATCGTTACTACGGCGGACACGAACCAGTTGTGCCAAGACAAAATCTGTATTTTAGGATAAGCGCACCGATTATCGAGCTGCTTTTATTTTGCGGTCGGTATATCGATTTTGCGCTCCATATTTTTACCGTCAATAAACTTATTCAAACATATAATAATAACAATTTATAAATTTATTTTATTGATCAATCGATGTGTCTGTGTGGCTGCGGTTAAATATTTGTTGTTTTCGAAAAACACGCCAACATTCCATAATAATAGCAAGACTTTGACGAAACATTATTATTTCATTATTATCAACGAACTCAAATATTAATTTGAGCGGTGGACGAAAACTAGTTTTCATTGTGGGTGACTCATTTATCGACGTAATTGGTACGTCACACGCCCGCTGTACTATTCATACATGGGGTGACACAACGACGATACCAGACAATTGTATAAATGCATTTTTGTCATTTATCACGAACAAACGTAAATTGCGTCCAATAAAGGCAAAAAATTGTAAATTCCGCCCGTTATTTTGCAGGTATCAATTTCTGTGTAGTAAATTGCGCCCGGTCTATTGCGCCCAACAGAGATATTATTTTTATTTATTTATTTGTTTAAACGCCTGTGAAGGCTCAAGTACAATAAGGAATTTTATTATTTTCTTGTAAAAGTAACTCAACGTTTTTAAGCAATGTTGAAACAATTTTTGTTGATGGAACTTTCAAAAGTTGCCCAAGCCTTTTTAAAACTCAAATCTTCACAGTTCATGGCTTATAAAATGGTAAATATATACCACTTTTATTTTTTCTACTTCTCGATAAGGAATCAAAAACCTATGAAAAGGCGTTTTTCCACATTTTGTCTGAATGTATTAAAATCAATATTATATTTTCTCCAAAAAGAGCGTTTGCAGATTTTAAAAAGGAAATACATTTGGCTATTTTATCAATTTGGCCTTCAATAACTCTGAAGGGATATCGATTTAATTTGGGCCAAAGCTGGTATAGAAAAATACAATCGACTGGCCCAAGTTTTGAATATAAAATTGACAGCGATACGAGTAAATACTGGAAATATTTTTTTTTTTTTTGGATTACTGTTTCTCCATCCTGACGAAGTGATCAACTGTTTCACAGACGATTTGATATCTATTAAACCGTTAAATGAAAAAATTGATATATACACTGATTATATATTAGAAACATATATACTACCGGAATCTAGTTTCTCACCTTCATTATGGGCAAAATACTCAACTGCTACTACGAGAACTACAAATAGTTTGAAGCTTTTCATTCATAGTTCAACGCGATGTTTCATTTGCACATCCAAACATTTTTCAATTTATTGATACGCCGCCAAAGAGGTTACAAACTGATATTTATTTAAAATAACGTAGCATTCACATAAACAACCGCTCAATCTCGATAATTAATAAAAAACTATTTTTAAAACAAGCAATAGCAGATTCTCAATCAAAAAAATTAGTAGACTCGAATTCATAAAAAAGTTGTCTTTTAAAATTTTACCGGTACTATAATATTTTTATAAAGTTAAAATTATAAAATACATATAAAAACAATATATTTTTCACCAAAAACGATAATATTTTGTATACAGTTACGATTGTATTCCAAAATACAAAAATAAAAATAATATAATAAGCAAAAACAATATTTTTAACCTACCTGTAGTAGTAACTATTACTACAAACAGTCCCAAGTCTGTATAAAAATGGGAAGAGAAATATTGTTTAGTTTTTATAATATACGAGATGCAATTGGTACCTATGAAAGTTAAAAAAAATTCGGGACGCAATTAGTATGACCCCAAAAAATAACCGGACGCAATTAGTCTGCAGCCAATTTACTACATCTATTTTAGAAACCAATAAAAGTCCCGGACGAAATTTACTATAATAATATTTTTACTACTTGCTCAATGTGGACGCAACTTACAAACGTCTTTTATTATAATGCACCCTATAAATTTACAAAAAATTATGAACCAAAAAGTGTAATAAAAACATACCTCGTTAGTTGTTTAGTATTAGTTTGAGTAGTTTTATGATACAATGTGGACAGTTTTCAGCAAGTTCTTAGTGAAAAATGTCCATCAACCTTGAAAACGGCCAAATGCAATTGGTCTATTGACCCTAAAATATTTCTACTGCATTTCTGGTACATAAAATGGTAATTTTAAGCGCAAATGGTAAACTCTCTATCCGTGTACCAATTATTGCATTCCTTCCTTACATTTAACGCCCCGTAAACCAATTGCGCTTACCTTTTAATTTTACTTTTTGGCATGGAAAATATGTCCAATCAAATTCTATCAACGTAGGTCGATCATACATTCTACATAAACTATGTATATTCAAATAATTTGAAATTGAAAACTTAAACCACATAGATCATTATTTGATTACAGAGTTAAAAATTAATTGTTGGTTTTCCAAAAAAATTTACAATAATAATCTCGAATTTAAAATATTAATATCTGATTTGCTGCCAATATTCTTTAACGATATCGGAGACTTTCGTAAAACGTCATTAAAACTTACATATTTAAAAATATGAATTCGAATTATACCTTTATAGACTAAATCGAGTTTTAATTATAGCTAGTTTTTAATATAGTTATCGTCCTAGTCGGTTCGTTGCTCTTCAATATACTGTTTGGGATAAGACGGGGATAACACAATCATGATACTACAAGAAACTTATATTGTAATATGAACGATTATTTAATTGATTTTTTTCTTACATATTTGACAAGTGTTTCTTTGTCGTATTTTTTGATTTGATTTTAGTTATTAGATTTTTAGATTTTTAGTTATTAGACGTATCTAAAGTTGTACTAAATAACTGAATAAAAATATTATTGTACGCAATATGATTTTAAATCGAAATAATTATTACCAACGGCTATTATTTACCGCGATTATTGGCCTGTCAACCCTGAGAACGACGGAACTACGCCACAATATTACACTGGCCTATCGTAAAAAAAAAGGTCATTATCGTCGCAGGCTCGACATCGGTAAATTCCCGCTGCAGTCAGTCAGTCTTAAGTACCCGGATGTCAACGAATATGGGTGTGCCGTAATAACGATATTACTATTACTTGTAATAATATAATGACGTGCGATCCATTTTTCACATCCGCATCTACAGCAGCACATTACGATGCGTTTTCATGGATTCTCGAGGCATCAGATCTCGTCAAAACACGCCATATTGTGTATTATTATTATTATTATTATTATTATTACATAGTCGTCAACTGATAATGCCGAACGAATGTATTATAACAACACACGAGCGGACATGCCGACCGTAAAACATAATAGTAATATAATGATAATATTACGGCCGAGATGGCATTCAAGGGCGCCCGGTGCAAGTGACCAACAAAATTCGGGGGCCGTATGCGATCCGCCAGTTTTTCAACGGCGTAGGTATGTTTTTGTGCGCGTCGTTTGTTTCTTCGTCTCTCTCTCTTTCTTCTCGTTTGGGACGCGTTTGCTCGGGTGAAACTTGAAAAAAAAAATTACGTTTTAAAACATAATATTATCGTTTCGCGCTATCACGATTCGAGGGCCGTCGCACTTACGTGGTCGTCTCGTGTGTTTTCCGTGACCCGACTACGCGCGACGACTGTGGGCGGTTGTACAGCACAACAATCATTACCATGCGCGGTGCCTACATAATATGTGCACAACATTATATGATAACTATACACGAGCGATTGTCCGAAGAGATCACTCCGGTCGTATATCGCTGCTCTGGAGTATCCCACCCGGAGATCGTCCAAGACGAACGTCTATACACAATACGTCATATTGTTGACGATCTGTTATCATAATATTGTAATATTGTTGATAAACAAATGACCCCATCCGAGTTCCTTTATTGTATTGTGCGTTTCGCGTATATTTTGGCCATTGTGCGATGTTTAAGAAGGTCTATCGAGTGAATTCCGTAGACTTAAACAACGACGAGGAAAAAAAAACCTAAAGTCGATCCAAGTGCAGATTATAAAATATAATAAATACCTCTATGACCACACCTA